>WHPZ01584338.1:1158-20379 GCA_016617965.1 Macrosiphum rosae | reverse complement strand
AAAAAAAAAAATACGTGGGGATGAAAACGGTGTGCCGACCCGCGGCTTAGGATTTTGTTCACCGACATCATAGAAGTGAATAATATTAACCATCGCGCAACAGCATACAAAAATAAACCGCAAACAGAAAATATATCCATAAGGATTCTATTCTCTTCTCCTCTCTCCTGTCCATAATACATACCTGTATATGTATATTACTATATCTGCGTGCGCTGTGTATGTTTATTATTGGCCGATATCGGTCCCGGCAGACCATTAGACCGTATAGAGTGGTTTTCTCCGAGTCGGGAAACTCGGGAGGAGATTGCCGAGTCGATGCTTTTTAGATATCGGAATAAATATATAAGAAAAGGGGGATAAAACACGAGTCCCTTTGTTCTGTAGTACTCCTGGTCCTCTGCAGCTGACCCTTCTTCACCCGTCTGCTCCTCTTCTCCGACGTCCCGAGCATAGTTGCTCGTCTCCCGAACAAAAGAGTAAAAACCTTTCGACGACAACAACTATACGCGACGGACAGCGTTTATCACAGAAATAGACGGACGTCAAAGAACGTATAGCTACTGCCATTACGTCCTGCAGACCCTCCGCCATCCGACTTCGTATTCTTATGTATTGCTATATAATATAGTATGTATATACTGTACAGAAAATATTATCTTCTATTCTAGTCGTATATAATGCGCACTCCACGTGAGTATTTCAATTACTTTATATTCGTCGTTCTTCGTTTTTCGACCTTACACGAAATCTACAAGATCCAATATTGTATACAATAGTATAACAATATACTCTTTCTATACATACGCGTTCCAAGTACGAGTTTATATTATACAGGGTGATTTTTTAAGCCATGCTCTGCACCCTTTTTTGCGCTCAGACTATGAATATTATATTCAAATTATGATTTTCAAATTTTTAATATTTACTTGAACACCATGTTTTCAAATACTTGAGATTTTTTTCAACCATTTAAGGACGATTCTGTGACAACACGAGCTTCTGTTTTTCAGGACAATATGTCTACGTTAATAGATTGAGTTAGGTTTAGATCATTTGAATTGAAAATGTTAGTATAATTACCAAGTATAATAAATACTGCACATAATATTATAATATATTATAGTTTACATTTTTGTAAAACCGTTTTTAAAGACTTTCATCCTTGGTACAAACATTTTAATAACTCAGAAACTACTAATTTTCAATTTCGGTTTAGATACATCAATATTTTGAGAAAAATCATCCGTTGAATAATTTGCTGTACAAAAAGGGGTACTTCTGTACCATTTGACAAACGGAAGTTTGTACCACCACAAGACACTCCGTATAAGTCATATAAAAAATATCAGCAGCTTAAAAATATGATCTTTAGGTATACTTAATATATCCAAAAACCAGGTTTTGAATAAAAGTAATATTGAAGAGAAAAATGGGGGTGAGCATGCATACAAAATCATTCTGTATTTAACCCTCTGTATAATGTATGACGGACCGCGGAATAATGATCAGAGGTGTTCCTATTTTCAAAATTTTTCTTGTTTAGTGGTCCAAACTTTTTTAAATTTAAACTTTAGTGTCTACCTATATATTATTATTATTATATTATGCGTCTAAGTGGCTGATTATTAATTTGTACTTGTGTCATGTAGCTACAATGGGTATTGTCATTTGTATATCACATTCTATTTAATATCTCGGCATAATACACCGATTATCTTCAGTAATTCAGCGTTACTCAAAATAATTCATTCGATTTAAAATGGCTATAAAGATCTGACACCATGTGATTATTTCTTTTGGGGATATGTTAAAGACACTGTGTATATACCACCACTGCCATCAAATCTAGATGAATAACAACAGCCATGGAGTCGGTTACAAAAGATATACTGCAAAAAGTATGGTATGAATTTGACTACCGACTAGATGTTATTCGTGTAACCAAAGGAGCTCCATAGAACATTTATAGATACAGTTAATTAAACTTGACATATTTTTCTTTTATTTAATGTATAACATATTGTTCTACACCTAAAAAATAAAATAATATAAGCATTTTAAATAGGATGAATCATTTTGAATAACCCTGTATATTCTTTTAATTTTTAACTATGGGGGGGAGGTCTAAGGGTACAGGACCGTAAATTCACCGCTGATTTTATCCGTTATCAGCTATAAATATACATATATAAATAATCCAAGTATTATACAATTGTATAATTGTGTACGTAAGGTAAATATAAATGTATAAATGTATTAAATGTATATTTTAAATAGGAACAAAAACGGTTTGATTTAAAATTTGTGATGTTTTATGCTTACTCAATAATTTCATATTTTTTTTTATATTTTTGATGAGGATGACATGATTTAAATAAAAATCCAATTTCAGACACAGGTATATTTCATAAGCCCTTTATTTAACTTTTAGTTTGCATACATCATTATCATTGGATAATGGATTCACTATAATATGCCTTACAGTGTAGGGTTCCTCGTTTTACTGGAATACAAGTATATTACTGTTTCGTGTTCACATATTTATTAATTTCGAATGTTAAAATTCTTAAGCCGTTATTTTTGTTGATATAAACCTAACGAGTCTCGAGACGGCTTATTATTACATTTTATCAGAGTAAAAAATATTTATTTGTTCAAACACTTTAAGGTAAATAAATTAATAATTCATTTTAAATCTGCATTAGCTTATGATAACAATGGAAGCGGATTTTGGTGTTTGCCCTGTGAATAAATAACTTAGGCGGAATAAAATATGCGGGAGAACTGTACAGAACTTTAAAGAAGTGTACATAGGCATGTATACTTGTCGTGTATACGGTGTGTTATATTATGATATGTATATTTTAGTGTGAAACATTTTAATTTTCGTTTAATTTTAAATAGGTACTTTTTTTTATGAAGGACCAATGAATTATTTTCAAACGTCTTTATACCTGTTTTGAAATAATTACTGTTTGTATTGATCAAAAAACGTGTATATGGTGATTTTTAGTGATGTCAACTTCATATCGTATAGTCGATAGTGTACATACTATTAACATTATACATCATACGTGTCATTATATTGACAGTTCGATAACCCAACTTCACCCAGGAAAAAATAAACAAACATAAAATATGGCGTTATATCGGCGTGTCTCGGATTCTAATGTACCTCAGTTCACTGGAAAATCAGCATCGGAACGTGGATGATCGAGACGTTTTGAGTCTATAATCTACAAACATATACAGACTCTGCCTTTTAAATATATAGAATATAATAGGTATACACAGATCATATCAATGTAATAGTATTAATATATTTATATAAAAAATCTCCTTTACATTTGGTTTGTTTATTTATGGTATAGCCATAACTATTTTATTTTCTGTAACCAATGGGGCTACCCCTTTATATCTATCTATCTATCTAAATATATTAAAATGGACGCTAATCCTTTGTCATGGCATCACTTGAGAACGCATTTATCGATTTGGCTGATTTTTTTTTCTGTTGTGTTCGTGATTGTCAGGAGAAGGTTTTTATGAAAGAAAATTTTAGGAAAATTCTCCGGAAAAGTAGGATATCTGGATGTCAATAATACAACAATGGTGCCAACTGTCCAGCAACAAAATAAACAAAATAATAATATATTTTTGTTTATATATTTATATATATATTTTATATATTTTTGGTTATGATTGAATGTAATTTTAGACATGTACCTACCTATATTATATTTGGTCAAAACCGCATAACTTAGTAAAAATGGTCTTCCTAACTCTAATTTTTCAACCGTTGTAACGGGGACTTACACGTCATGCACATCATAGACAACGTGTTAATAAAATATTTGTAATTACGTATGCCCCTCTAGGGGTCCGCAAAACACTACAGGTGGTTTGCGTACCTGAAAATATACTGCTCGCATAACCACAAGTGTGTCTTACGGGCAACGCCGTGCGGGATGGCTATATTATATAATATAATCGAATATATCCTGAGTGATTCACTGACTGATCAACGTAGAGCCTAAATTAAATGATAGCTTGAGGCTTGCAAATTTTCATGGTACCTTAGTACCACCATGTAAGTGTGCACTAAGAAAGCAGCTTCCAAAATTCACATTTTATAAAGTGGTGCTTGCGAAAGTATTTTTAGATTCAAGATTCAAGATGAAAATGTTTAAGTTTTGAACACCATGCACCAAATATTAAATAAATATCTAACTGAACAAAATTTGTTTCATAAAAAAAAATAAAAAAAATATTCGAGTTGTCAGTAGTCTAATTCTGTAAGCTTTTTTTTTTACAGTCGATTGCGTATTATGCTTTTTACATAAAATATTTATGTTTATGAATATTATTTGAAATAAACTTAAACGCATTTAAATTTTTATTACACAAATTGAATCGGTGCATAATATCGGAATCATCCATATCATGTAACTCGATATAAATTATAGAAAAGAACAAGTTTACAAAGTAAACATACAACTCGGAAGAACTTATACAAAGCACATCTCCTGAAATCATGATTAATTTAAAATTGAATATAAAATATTTCAGTTTTATACGGTTTACTATAATTATATTTCGAGTATTTTCAATTTCAAACAGTATTTATGGAATTGAAAATGTTACGTATTATAAATTATGTAAACATGATTTATCTCAAAGTAGCTATAGTTTATAGTGGTGGTAGAAAATGTAACAACAGACATAATACTAAGTCCTGTCAGAAACATATAATGACTTCCGAATGCTTAAACCAAAAATAAATGGTTATAACGATTCTACATTCCACATCCCCTTAAACGTCGTTACTGATTACTCATTTATAATATTGATATTATATTGAATTTCAAAATATTTAAAACTACCAACACATTTATAATTAAAATTTTATTATTTCCAGTTTGTGTTCGTTATATTGAGATAACCCCAAGCTTGTCACAAATGAGTAGTGTAGTGGTTCTCAGTGAAATGGTGGTGTAGGTTATACTAATTAGAAATTAGACGATACGATCAGCGTGACAAATGTTCGATGACAATTTTTTTTTTGCCCTGTGACCAATGACTGTGCACGTCGTGGTCAATTGCGCCACTCAGACAACGAATTTGAAAGTGATTGCCATTTCGCGACGACAGCCCTTTCTTGATACGAATGGAAAAGAGGGAGTGGTTTAATTGTCACCATAATATTATCACAAATTATAGTAATATATTAGTATATTAAACAACCGCGGTTGCGGTGCATCGTCATTCGTCGAAATATTTACCGTAACATTATTACTACACGGTATTGTAAGATTTTTGGGGTGGAAAATGATTTATGTTAGTGTTGTTAAAATTCAATTAGCTTTTAAAACCACTATGCTTATAATGTTATTATAAAAACAGAGGTATTTTTAAGGTTGCTTAATTTTTGTTTGGAAAAAAAATATAAAGTGGAAATAAATTTTTATATTGTTGCGCATTTTGCTACAAAACTAGCAGAGAAATAACGTAAGTGCCCTTAAGTGATTAATTACAAAGCACTCGTTTTGTTTTACGCCGTTCTATAGCAACAACGTTACAAGTATCTATATAGTGAAGTACTATAAACGAGTTTTTATGATTCAATGGTTGGAACTCTCTGGTAATGAGGTTACTATAAGTATCTGAAGTAATAACATTTTGTGAAACTCGGAGGACGCTAGAGGAGTACCTATACAATATATTGTATAATAATTTGACGATCTTTAAATATTGATAATACTTAAATTATGTAGGTAATCTGTGAGTTCATTATTACTTATTACCCAACATGTTTTGTTGCAATAAGCACGACACATATAAAACGTTATTATACGAACAATATAACTACCTAGAGCATTTAATTTTACCATGCTATACAGGGTGATTATTTTATCATGAATCACTCATAATTTCAAAAAGTATTGATTTTTTTTTTCTTCACATGGTTTCAAGTTGCCACAAAATATTTATTTAAACACTCCGTACCAATGTTCAATAAATATTCATTATAATATTGTATATTTCAATCATCAATCCTAGCAGTGAGACGAGATAATACGTTTGTATGATTGTTTAATCTACTAATTTCATATTACGATGTTAAAAACATCTATAGAAAAATACTTAGCTGGTAGTGGGCTAAGTGGGTAGTCGTATATTATTCTAAGATTTACCACGCCTACAATGGTGAAAATGAAACTCGTTTTTAGAGTAAGACGTATATATTATATATTATACTTTAAATTATTGTTATCTCTAAATATCTTGCATGGTGATAATTCACACTACATGCAATTGTGTATGTGTATAATACCTACACATTATTAGGCCTAAAGCCCCAGCTGCATGTATTGAGTTGTTATTAGCTGGGATATAAACAAATATTTAACGACGTCCGAGTATATATTCGTCGGTAATAAAATACAAGCCAAGTATACGATTCTCTCTCTCTCACACACACACACATACACACACGAAAGTCCTCGAGGCTCGTCGACAGTGGCGATACGCTCTACTGTAGGATAGATAAATACGCCTCGAGCAGTGATCTCGTGGCGGAAGAAAGAGGACGGCCCGATTTGAGCTCAGCTGCAACACACGATGTAATATATACGTACACGAAATCGGAAGGTCGGTCGAAGGAAACGGAAAGAGAGGAAAAATAGAGAAATGTACTAACTTTCCTTCCTGTACTGTACACGGGCGAACGGCGCGAAACGTAATCTAGACGAGGCCCGAAGCTATGCGCTTTAAATAAAGAAGAGAAACGGGAAGCGAAGTATGGAGAGACGCCGCTAAGAAGAAAGGATATAATATATTATAAGTCCGAGTGCAATCCCGTCGTCGGTTTTCGGAAACGCCGCAGGAATAAAATTGCCGACCGACAAATTTATATATTGGCATCCCGATAACGCTTTTCTGCCATTCATCACGGTCCAGCCTCACGATCCTCGTATATATCATATAGAAATATACACAATAATAGTATGATGTGTGTAGTAGGTCCTAGGGACACGTATAATATTTCCATCACCTCGGATTGTGTACGGTTAAACGGTTTTGTGTGCCCCCCACACTATTATCCCAAATAACACTTTTATTGTTTAAAATATAATATATTTTTTATTACGTTTTACTACCTATATGTATTATTAAAAGACAATCCTTCTATTGTCGTTTCTGTACGATATGGTCATCGAAATGGTTTTATTCGAATGTATAACACATTATTTTAATCGTTAGATGATTATTCAAAAATCCCAGTGAGAATGCAATATTTATTGTACAGTGATCACGGCACGACAGCGCTGCTGTTATATTTGGATATTTTTAGGTAACCGAACTAATCTGAGTGGCTAATTTATTGTCCTAACTCTATGAGTTGTCTTGAAATCCGGTGTCAATATCCTTCTAAAAGATTTAAAATTATAATATCTCACGATACGTATATAATTGGTACTCCCCAAATATAGGATTTTGTATATTATTTACGTATATTATAACTTATAACGGATAATATAGGTAATAGGTATACGGCAATAAAATATATATTAAAATAGAATATTTTAATAGATTATAATGATTCATATTTTATAAAAAGTAAATGGAGGGTTACGGGGAAAAACGATAATAGTAAATATTCCTAAAATGTTCAGTATTCCAGTTTTAAAGTGGGACTCTGGCCTTTTTTTCCCGTTATGGTAATATTTAAACCTGAATTATATCATTGACCGTGATCTTTTTTCCATAACTCGATTCACGTGTCGATTCGTTATGAAACTAATCAAAAGGTACTATAATTATTTGTTTTTTCTTTTGACTATTTTCATTTTCCCCCTTAACCCTTCAAATGGTTTTAAATCTGAATAAAAATAAATTTTCAAACAACATTGTCCAGTGAAATATTTCATATTATTACGATAATCCTCTAAAAAGTAAAATATAATATAACATATCCGATATAAGGTAGTTACCTACTTAGAAATATCTTCCCCGAGCTCTAACTGTATTGCACTACGGGCGATATATTCATTCGAAGAACGTTGCTTTTTTAATAGGTGCAGAGTTTTTGCTCATTTACAACCTTTGTTCGAAAACGATTATTCCCACACAATAACACAAAAACAATCTTCAACCCTTTTTACACTATTCGTGACATACCACTTCAAAGATACATTTTACCATATATTGATTGGGTTTGAGAGTACATTTTGTAATGTTACTTTTTTTTTCTTTTCGTGTTAATAACTTTCCGTAATTTTTATGACCTACTCAAAAGCCTCACATTTATATTTTTCAAACCACAAAGCGTCAAAAGTCTAAAGGCTTTGATGTACATTATTTTACGTCGTGTTGAATTGTTCACTTAACTGTGTCTAAGAAGAATCTCAAGGGCTTATAGAATAATTTAGCTTTATTTAACTATAACTACACGTTGTAGACTAGTAGACAATCAAAGATTTTCGACATAAAAGTTATAAGACTCTTATCACTGTTTACTTACATTGTAAACAAAAATCGAGATAACATGCGTTTAGACGTTTAATTTAGTAGGTATGTATTTAGATACTATTAATGCCTAATGATTGTAAATCAGACTAGTGTGATGGGCGCAAATGAATGCATGATTATCCGCATTGTACATAATTGTACGTATACATATTTCTATAGATATAATATTTACATACCTTCAGTATTTTCAAATACTTTCAATTAATATCGTAATTAATATGGTCAGAAGGTAGAATTTATACATTTCCAATTTTACGTATACAAACATATTGAATAACGTACCTACATTTTTCACTAGACTAATAGTGATACAATTTCATAAATTTCAATAATTTGATTTTATATTTAAAAAGTTACTATTTACAATAACGCGGTATCAATATAAATTCCAAGTGCAAGTAACTATTATGATATAATATTTTATACCTACAAATGTTTTTAGAAACAGTCTTCTTTCTACATATAAGAACACCCTCCCTCGTTCGGCCGATACGTTAGTAGCTGCAATGAAAAATTCATAAAACGTTGAGAGGTATCCGCGTAGGTACCCTAATATATTATTATTATGGTATATATTCTGTATGACTGGCGGTAAGGTCGTCATGGTTATTTTATTTGTTTGAAATTTGCATTGTCCCGATGCTTTATTTATAAGTTACTGTCGTCGTCGTTTTTGTTGTCGTTGTTATTTATTATTTTGTAGGTACATGATATTATGCTGTATATATAATATGGATTCGAAAAATGGATGGGACATTGTGTGTTTGGTACAGGGTTGCCGGACCTGAAAAAAAAGAATTTGAAGTAGGTACGATACTCAGACCCGTGGTGTTTATTTGACCGAAGGGATAAAAATAATGATTCAAAGGAAGTCCGGCAGTAATTGGAGTCTTTATAATAGTATCCTGCGTGGACCGTATTCGTATTTTACTTTCTATGTTATTATTATTATTATCCTACTCGATGTAATTTAACATAATATTTGTAAGTAATCTTTTCAAAACGTGGATCACATGACAGAAACTTCGAACAGATAAGTTCAAAGAATATGATTTTGACGCGGAAGGTATAATTATATAGGGTACACGTGGAATTTGATTAACTGTCGTTGTCCTGAACGCGGTTGATTGCATCGCTGGTTGAATTATACTAGCGAGTTGTTGTATCGCGACTATAAATAATTTCGTTTGTATACGCTGAGTAAATATCGTGTAAAATCGTAAATTTAATTAAATTTAACTCGATATTTTCTACT
Organism: Macrosiphum rosae; assembly: GCA_016617965.1. Lineage (NCBI taxonomy): Eukaryota > Metazoa > Arthropoda > Insecta > Hemiptera > Aphididae > Macrosiphum > Macrosiphum rosae. The sequence goes on along the minus strand of WHPZ01584338.1, from coordinate 10,589 downwards.
TCGAAGAAAATGTATGAATCATGAATATGCATAAATAAGTGACCATTAATTGTATAATATTAGGTTTATACCTATTGGGAATTAGGTAATTTTTACATTTACTCGTTTCTATGGTGACAGACAAAGCATTAAGCAAAATCGTTGAGAAAATAAAAATATCTGTGCCCACCCAGTCCAAAAACACATTTGTGTTAACAGATATAAGCACTACTTAAATAGCATTCGTTTAGTATAATTTAAAATAAATCATACTAAACGACACAAAATATAATGCACGTAATACAAACATTATGTTATAACTTAGAATTATTATTATTACATTTTGTTTTCATAATGGGTATTTGGAATTATGGCTTGTGATTAAAAAAAAATTCTTACTTGAGCATCTGTTGTATTTTAACTGTATTATTATAGATATATAAAGTAATTAAGAAAATTATCATCATTGAATTATTTCTGTTCAACTACATTAAAGTTATATACTCAAGAATATAAAAATAATTAGTTTAATTTTTAAATAATTTTTTTTTAATTTAACACAAAAATAAAACTGAAAACAATTTAAGTACCTACCTACTTAACTGATAATAAATAACAATAGAATTGGAGGAGACGATAAATTACATTCGAATCGGCTGTATAATTATCTACATCTGCCAGAAGAATAAAAAAAAACGTCAACTACTACACAGAGAAAGCAATATAGCGACAATGCATTACACATTTCAAAGTCACAAGAACAGTTAACAGTTAACAAGGGAAATTACATTTACAGTAGCAGAAATGTACAAAGTATTAAAAATAAAACCCAGAACTAGACAGTGAAGTGGTTAGTAGATGATTTTTTTGAAGAACTAATTAACAAATGTATTTCTCATTAATTAACCAATTATAATAATAATATTAAAAATGGTTAGTAACGATTTTCACAAAAATTAATAACACAATATTATTAAACGCGACAGAAATAATAAATAAGTTAAATTTGTAAAATATGTGATAGTAATCGTTAATGTGCACATTATTAGTATAAATTCTCACTCTATGACACAACCACAATTATTGTTATAAAAATGTAAATTTTAATAAGATTGATTATTAATACGTTACCACTTTCAAAATACTTATGTTGAAATTGAACAATTCTGTATACATCATCTAACCTATTATAATATAATATATTCATCAGGAGGGGGAAAAACGTTCGATATTCGATAATTCAATAATATATTTCAATTTGTAAGTTTATATACATAATAATATAATGTTATTATGTATAAAATATTTATCTATTTATATAAAAGAACTTGTCCTGACTGACTGACTGATCCATCATTGCCAAGCCGGAACCGCCTAGGCTCTGCAGAGTATGAAATTTGGACAGTAGTTTCGTTTTATAATCTAGAGACCCACTATAAGAAAGGATTTTCTAAAATTAGCATTTTAAAGAGATCCTCAAACAAGGATTTTGAGATTCGCGGTGGAAATTGAAACTTTTTTCGTTGTTTATAAATGGTTGCCATTGGTTGCAGATTATAATAGTAATAGTAGAATTTAGTATTTTTTTTTGTATATAAATGGTTGCCATTGGTTACTCGAGCAGATCGGGTACAAGCAAACATCAAATCGTCGAGTTCACATGGCTTTGATTGAATAAACTACTTCTTAAAACCAAATGTATGTTTGTTGCTTATTAACTCAAAAACTACTCAATTGATTTTGACGAAAATCTCAGAGATTGTTTTTAGGGATATGAGAAAAGTTTGGAGAGTAAGTAGTTTAAACCACGTTAAAAAATACCTAGTGAAAATATCACTACTCAGACTGAGATATATCTATATATAGGATTTGCCACAAAAAAAAAACTCTACCGCGCTACTCGATATTTTTCCTCTACAATGAAAATCGTAAATAGGCTTTTATTAGTTTTATTAATAAGTAACCATGACAACGAAAACCTTATGAGAAATCGATCAGAAACAAAAAATATCTTGTATCTAGCTCAAAAATGTATTTATGTTAAAACTGCACATGATGAAGCCAGCCAGTACAATATATAAAATAAATGACTAATTTTTATTGTTACCTTATACCAGCAGTTTATATAGCATATTGGCTAACGACATATTTTCAAATGCGTTATATTTTTTATTTGATTTTTTTTGAGAAAAAATTACTGCCGGTCAATATTGAACAATAGCTGAAGTCTGGTCACATGGGGGGCTAAAATATCGTATGGTTTACCATTGTATAAGGACGTCCGGAAAAGTTTGATCACAAACCACCAAATATACGATGTATATGAGTTATGTGATATAAACATCGTATCGAAAAATAAATCGTCGGACATTAAGAAAAAGCGTATTCTGAGCCACAAGCCACAAAGAGCAACTAAACCATATAATATACCACGAAATCGATTCGAGAAAAAAAAATGTCTTGGGGTAATGGAAAGTGATATGGATAGATGTGATGTGATTAGAAAGGTATACGGCCAAAGGGAAATAAGATGGCACAAGGGGTAAAAGGCGGATCTGTCGCGAGGAAACGCGATGAATAATAGTAATAATATTACGCTCACGGAAGAGTGTTCTAAACATATTATTGTATTATATGCAGGAAACTAAATTTTATTTCATTATAGGTAATGTAATAAATGCAGCAGTGGCGTATATATACGAATTATTTTCACTATATGAGCCAATTTATCAGTTAGTCAAGCATAGCACGACTAAGATAGCCATAACTATACATTTTTTTTAGGGAGCTGGGTGGTTATAATTATGACATAATGTACAGTAAAAATAAAAATTGAGCAATTTAGTTTTATAATTATTATGTAAAATTAATTTTTTGGTCCTATTTTAAAAAATATTGACAGTGTCATTTATGTATTTTAATGTTATCTTACTATGATGAATTTAACATCAAAGTCAATAAGTCATCAAAGCAAGTCCTGACATACTATCATTTCCTTGTTGATTCCTCAAAAACGATTTTAATCAACCAGCTAACTTAATTATGGCAAAAAACTGTAAACAGCGTAGATATTATACATGCAATGCTTTAATTGAACCTGCAATTTCACTGTGGACTCTGGCCTAGGAGGACTCCCCCCTATATACGCCACTGAAATGCAGGGCTTGCAAACGTTATAATAAACGTAATGATTGTAACGTGATATTTGACAAAAAATCGATTGAAATATGTAAACGTAATTATAAGGGAAAGCAATAATCAAAAATAATTAAATACTGGCAAACAGAACATAACGATTAACAAAATATATTATAATATAAGAAGACATATTATAGGTAACGCGAAACGGAATTGATAGAATATCTGAATATCAAAAATAACGCAAAACGTAATTTATAGATTTACTCCATCTTTAGACTTAATTACTATAAAATAAAACATTCGGTATGCATGATACATAGATACTAACAAAATAAAAATGAGTGACAAAATTATTAAGAAGTAGTTATTAAATAACAATTAATTTATTTTTAAAAATTGCATTCAGTAGGTATACGATACCGATACGATTTATAAAATTTAAAATATAGGACTATAGAGAAAGTTTGAAAAAATACGAATAAATTAGCCATAATAACGGTTTTTTTTTGTTATCTCGGACGTTTATTGAGATTGAAAAATCTATGCGATCCCTCGTGTATACTTCGGAGGACATCAATGCCATCTTTTTTAAATACTTGTCACTTGCCGCGGTTATTTAGTTTTCCGGAATGTCATTTTAATCAAATAATTTTCACGGAACAGCCGATAACGCGTTATCATAAATAGATATATTATAGTTGAGGAGTTTAATACGTTTTACATCAAATAATATAAATTATTATTAAGCATCAAATTTGTTTTTAGTGTCGACCCGGCAAGGCGTTAGTGCCAACGACGCGTGCATTATCGAGGACGATGGTGTAGAATGGCTTAGGCGAATGTTTCGTGGGATTTTTTTTTCTTATCATGAACCGGCATGCTTTCGGTTTAGTTAAATGCCGTGGATAACCCTTGAAAAATTGATGAGTGTGCAAACCAAACTTTATCTCGACTTTAAACAGCTGTACGGGGCGATTACCGTGGTACGTCGCGAACAATGGGATATTGGAATTTGAACTTGTGTTCTTAGTATATTTAAAATATTCATATCTACAGCAATAACTATTACAATAAGCATGTAGGGATAGTCTGGGTTTGATAAATTATAACATAGGTACCGAACCTAAATTATCTCGACGAAAAAAACCATTCGAATATTGTACGCAGATTGGTTCACGCGCCGAATACGATTGCTACACTAAACATACGCATGTGTGTATATTTTACATGAGCGTGGTTTTTTACGGAGTAACACAATAAACAAAGATTTATATTATAATACATTATATTATTATTATACAATTATGAATTCCCCGACGTTTAATTATAACAATGATAATGATGACGAGGATGATTGGCGGTCGGGCCACTGAAATCGTTTTACAAACATCATTAGCGTGCGTAAGGTTAATTAACAACTTGCTATTGTTTTATTCGTATTTCCAACCGATTGTTCGACTATTAGTTGCATTGCTATTAAACTAATTAATTAGTGCAATAATGACTTACATAACATATTATTAACCTGATAGATTTGACGAATGCGTAAAACCTAATTTTGTTTTAGTTCTCTCGTCGCATCAAACACTAAACGGGAATGCAATGCGTAATCGGAAATTATTATATATTTATTATGTAATGGAAAACAAAAAAATTTACATATTTTTACAATAGTGTAACGGAAAATTGTAAGCAACATTTTTGCGAGATTAGAGGTACTATCATCGTAACATTAAATATGGAACACGGGCACACTGGTGACGATAATAATAAAGATTTAAATAACAACGAAAAACTAGATTGGTATGTGTAAATAATAAATAAATTTAAATATAGCATATAAGTAATATTATGTCCCGATTATATTTTCAAAAGTCGATTTTGCTATTTGCGTCAAATACAATGAAATATTTAAGAAACGTATATATTATCTAATGATAAAGAACTGTATGAACTCGTATTTTACTTTAGTGCCTATCAGAAAATAGTAGGTAGACAAGACTATTCTCGAATAGTTTAGGTTCCCAATTATTTTATAGTGAATACTGGCACAATTAAAACTATCGGTAAATGTTTCAAGGGTTATTCAAAAGTTAAATAAAATAAATATGTAATTATCAAAGTTTACCCATGTCGTGGATCAAACCAGTTTTACATCATTATGATTGGTTTTGGAAAATCTAAAAATAACCCCAAAAGTGACATTTGAGTTATATTTCTGTAGGATGTTGAATGGCTTACATACATGATGACACTCTTGAAGGACTAGTACTAAAAAAGTGATTACTGATTACTAACTTACAATTTAAAGAACTAAACAACAAAAAAATGACCTCATTGTAAACAAATAGATTTCTCATTCCACTAACTACTAGGAATGTAAAAAAAAAACATAATTTGCAAGTTTTATATTTTTTTCATCTCGAAAAACTTAAAAAAACTTCTCTAACAACTTTGCCCAGAACCGTTATTATTATAATTCAATTATAATCGCTTTCGAATTTAATGTTCCAACACACCCGCGCCAAAACCGCAGGTGGTCCACCCGAAACAGTGGCGCGTTCCCAAGTTAATGTCAAAAATATATATATATTATTTTTTTAGTAGTAGTAAACTGTTGTAGTCTTCATATATTATATATATATGTACATACAACTATATACGTATAAATTACAACACATATGTTATGACTTACGATTGTCTGGTTATTTGATAAATGTAATAAATGTAAATTATAATTGTACATATTATTATTATATACCTACGCTATAAATTGAAGAGTGGAGTGAGGTTCAAATGCAATTAAACATAACGACTTATGATATGTTGGAAAAAGATGATAATATGACAGAGACCAGTGAACTAATTTATTATTCGAATAAATCGGTGATATTCATAACACGTATGATGACGTGTACACGTATTTTGTCTTTTTTTTTACCAAGTTTGCATTACAATACAAGCGCTAAACCTACATAATGTATAATATTCTAATATTGGGTGCTATTATTGTGCTATTATTATGGGTGTAATATTTTCTTCGGAACGGGGAAAAAATGGGTTTCACAGTAATTCACACCTCAATGTTCGAATTTTTATTTAAATATATTAGAAAATATAAGGAATTACATTTTTTTTTTTTTTACATTTTAAAAACAAATACTAATAAATATATAAAATGTAGATCACTGTGTCCTTTATAGTTAAAAAACCCATGTTTCTTAAGATATTGTATGTTTGTGTCATAGGTGACTTTTGTTAGAGGATGTGGACTTAAGTCCACCAAAATATCGATTAAAAACACGGTGTAGCCTCACCACACTCTCCAACTATATCGTTATCGACGTACAAATACAAATGTTTACATAATTATTCATTAGGTACATTCGACATCAGTTATATTTTAAATCTATCTATATATACTAAGCAAACGGTCTAAAAACATAGATGACAAACGCACAAATAATATTTTGTGGAATATCACGCAAGGTCTAATCAAAATATTCGCTCTCACTCCTACAATTAACATAATTTTAAATAACTTTTTTTTTCAATAATCGTGTTAATTTTCAAAATGAAAAAAAAATGATTAACAACTGATCAAAAAATTACTCATAGTAGTAGCTGCAGGTGCTCACTTGACGAGCACTTGATTTCTGGCGCCTCTTCCCCCGATCCCCCAACTATTTGATCACAGTATGTAGAATCATACTGCAGTAAATATATATATATATTATAATATTGTTTGTATAACACGTCATATCAAATAAGAGTTGATCGATATAGTGGAATAGTAATATTGTGAAGAAAAAACGAACAGTCGGTCGAAATGAACAAGCGTGCAAGTGTGCACGCCCTAGAGTAAGCCTAATCCAATAATACTCCCCATCATACTCTAGAGCCGGGATATACGTGGCGCTTAATTATTATTATATTTTCTAATCGGCTTAACGGGCACGTTCGTAAATCGTAACTACCTCGGCACAAGTCTATGCAGACGATTAGTTGTGCAGGCGACTACACTCGACCCAATCAGACGGCAATATTATATATATAATTATATCTATAACAATATTACTTTCCTCTCATCTACGCCTAACAATCGTATAAATGGTATAAAATACGTCGTAATATCGCAGACTACGCATGGTGTCGTCCATAAGGTAAATAATAATAATATTGTCGCAATCGTTTGCGTTCCGATTTCGAGTCTTTCACCGGCGTGTGTGCAAAAATACAAAATATATTATAGTCGGTGCACTCGCGATCTGCTGGAGACACCGTACCCGAAATAGATATATAGCCAACTGGAGGATTCAAATCAGTCATATGCACTCGTCTTAAAAATGTCGTCGAGGGGGTTGACGATGAGATTTTGTAATTTTAAGATACTCGCCGCCTGCAGTAGTTGGATATTATACATCACTTGTCAAATGTTTTAAGACTTTTTCTAAACGATATCTGGTAGATATAATAATAGTTACGAAATCACGATTGCTTTTTTTAGTCCAAATTCGCTCAAATAATTTAAGTCGTCCGGATGATAATGTTTAGGAGCTACCTATATGGTGGTTTAAAAACTCTATTTTGAATTTATATTTATTTTTATCGTGGATAGTGTGGTGATCAAGAAATCAGAATTTTTCATAATGGAAATTTCCCAATATACGAGCTCATGTACAATATATAGGTACAGGGTGAATTTTTAGGCGTACTCACCCTATTATTATGATTAAATAATGCATATATTCAAATTCTGATTTTTGAAATTTTAAATACGCTTGAAAAGCCATATTTTCGAATGTTTTTGTATCATTAAAGAATGATAAAAACAAACACAAACTTAATACAAATTTCTGTTTTTAAAATAAGGACTCTAAGGATTACTTTTTTATTTTTTACTATACAGCAGATATTTTTTTTAAATTTTGATATATCTAAACTAAAATGCGAACAAGTAGTTTTTGAGTTATTTTGTGTATACCAGATACCTACCTAAAGATGTCTATATGAAATGGGTTAAGTAGATAAGGGAGCTTTGATGACTTTAAAATGTTAGTAATTTCTATTGATGTACTAATATAAATAATTTGTAAAAATGATCCAAGTAAAATAAATACTACATATAGTTTATATTTTTATAAAACCATTTTTAAGAATTATTATCATTCTTCCTTAGTGTAAATATTTTAATAACTCAGACACTAACTACTCATTATAATTTTGATTTAGATTTAAGATACATTAAGGTTTTTAAGAAATTCATCAGCTTAATTTTAAGCACAAATAAAGAGTTATCATTTGAAAAATAGAAATTTGAGGACACTCTTTAACTAGTACATAAAATATCAGGTAGGTAAACTTAATAATCCTAAAAATTAGAATTCGAATAAAATATATCCTAAGTATATATATATAATATATATCCTGATCATTCTTAACAATTATTAATTATTATTGGGCCCGTTGAACAGAGTGCCGGTCTATGAGGTCAGGATTTCGAAAACACTAACTGTTACCGCAGCTTGCAGTATGAATTATAAAGGTTGGTAGGTACCTATAGGTATAGGAAGGTACCTAGGTATAGGTATAGGCAGGTATATAGGTATATGTATAATGCGTACTACAACTGTACCAGTACGTCTGTGCAAGGCACGCGTGCCGTAAAAAACCGCATAAAAAAAAGATTATTAAAATATTACTATGCACGGCGGCGGCGGCGGTGACGGACGGACCGGAAGTACGTATAATACACCTATATATCATGTAATATGAATATGCGCTCGAGCGGATATATCATTATTACCTGCCATCATATGGCTGTATTGCCGCGCGTGTGTTCGTGCAGATGATTTTCATCCCCTATGTATATACCTATATCTACGACACGTGAATATACATAAAACACAATATATTATTATAAATATATATAGGTACATGTATATAATTTAATATGAGTCGTACACACTTATATACCTCGTGACGTCTATCCGCGAAACCGTATGTGTATAAAATAATATCCTCTCGGCAGCTACCCTCATCCCTATGTATGATGCGGGAGCAGCATCGTTATTATTATTATTATTATTACCCCGGGAGGAAACGGGGGCGTTTTAATAATAATAATGACAACAACAACAACACATTTATATTTTCGTCCGAGAAGAGAGACAGCAGTACGTCTTATGACGTGAGCCGCCTCCTCTTCTTTGACAGGCTCTCGCTGGAAAGGATTACGCGTGTCAGTCTGGAGCGCGCCCGAGGATTTTTGTTGCCGGTTTTGTTTTTATTTTTTTCGTCCGCCGCCGCCG
>WHPZ01584334.1:0-11157 GCA_016617965.1 Macrosiphum rosae | reverse complement strand
AATTTAAACAGGTAGGTTTTTCGGAAATAAAACAAAACGTCCAGAATATCTATACAATTAAAAAAAAAAAAAAAAAATGCAATAAAAAGTATAGGTCTATTTAGGCGAGGTACCCATAGGATACTATAGGCAAACCGAAATGAAAAAATATATAAACCATAACGGTTACCATAATATATTATAACCTATATAGGTAGGTACCTATAATTTGCTCATACCTGCGTGTGTTGGCCCGTAACTTTATGTGCATAATAACTCATAAAAACCACAAAAAGTCGTAATTTTTTATTTGAACATTTGTGTCGTACGTTTGCAGATCACCAAGTGAAGCAGCACGATGGCGTCATCGGTGGCCGTATCGTCAATAATATTTTTTACATGCTTGGCATGCTACTACAACAGTCTCTACTGCGACTTCGTCTTCGACGACATCAGTGCTATAAAAGACAACAGAGATCTAAAACCTCAAACTCCCGTGTGGAACATATTTTACAACGATTTTTGGGGCACGCCGATGCACAAGGTAAATAACTGAATACAAACACGATGTAAACATAAATGTCTATACAAGCATATTTTGTTTGTTTTTGGGTGATATGATGTTGTTTTGTTATTTCGTTGGTTTTTTTTTTTTTTAAATTTACAACTAAACTCATTACGGTGGGTAGGTAAGAAATGTCGTAATTTTATTTCACGCGCGCCTGTTCAACGTTTTCGGTTTTTTTTTTTTTTTCAGGAACAAAGTCACAAGTCGTATCGTCCTTTGACGGTTTTAACGTTCAGATGGAATTACATGATCCATCAGTTGGAACCCATGGGATATCATCTCGTGAACATATTGCTTCACGCCATAACAAGTGTTCTCTACTATAGGTGAGTCTTAATCGTGCATTAAATGAAAACACATATTTCGTTGTACCCGCGCGCATGCGCCTAGTCGAAATTGAGATGAAATTGGATTATGGAAAAACATTACTCGCGAAATCAAAGAAAAATATTGTAATTTATCCACTTTTGTGGTGCAAATCTCATTAACTATATTATACAAGTTTGAATCCGAGACCTGTGTCTAGCTGTGTAGATTACAAAATGCGTAGAATTTGACCCCGCGTACAAAATACTCATTCCATGATAAAATTATTAATCCCAGCAACAGTATCCGAAAAGCAAAACTTTGCGAAAACTTTGCACCTCCTAAAACCACTGTGGGCCCTAGAACTTTGAACGACTCTATATACCTTAGAATTCCTTATAATTTACATTAATTATCCTTTTCCACATTAATAATTACCAGCACATATATTAATTTTTTTTATCAAACCGATGTAGCTAGGTAGGTACCTGTATATTATGTTATAGGATAATACCTTTCGCTAGAACTTTAAATTAAACACGCTTTAAATTTGTTGAAAAATGTTTTCCGACAAAAGGATGATATCGTACAATTATAATATCATATAATAAATTAAGTACAATTATTTTACCAGCTATGTCATTATCAAACTAACACATCTCTGAACTATTAAATTAAATCAGAAATATTTTGTTTTTAGGTGTGAAAGTTATTGTTATTTTGTATTTTAATAGTATACCTATTACCTACACTTTTATACTTTATATAGTAATCATAATGTGTTTATAATTTTATATAATATAAAAATAAATATAATAGAGAAATAAATGTCTATTTTAATGCTCCACTAGATGAAGAAAATTAGCCGTTTAATTTTTTTTAACATTGTGTAGACCCTAGGTATTTACAGTGATTCAAATGCATAATACATTTGCTTTTGGAGGTAAATTGAGCTTTTTGAATTTTTAAATAACTATTTGATTGATTTAATAACGTAACCTAAATGTTGGTTAGATTATGTACGTAATTATAGGTATCTTTTTAGTAAAAATTAGCATATTTAGCATTAGCATAATACTCTGCATCAAAGTACTATAATATCGTAACCACTCATTGGTGCTTCGAAAAAAACCTCTCAAAAATAGGTACCCACATGTTAAATAAAATATATTTATCAACTATTTAGAATTCTGACTAGGTGTACAATCTAATTTGTAATTTATAATAATTACTCTTAATTCATGAAAAGTGGTTAGTGTAAAATCCTGAAAATAACTCAAACCATAAAATATAACAAAAAAATGGAAAAATCTATAAATGTAGGAAAACGTTTATTCACTCAACAAATTTTATACTGGAGAAAAAATACAAATTTTTTAAAAATAGATAAAAATAAAAATGTTCACATTTATTACCGAGATAAACGTATTTTGGATTCCCTATACTATATATTAATTAACAGTATAATATCAAAATGGGCGATTAATGGTAATACAAGTACACAGTTTTAAGTATAAGTATGTAGGTTAAATATACTATAAATATATAATATCAGGGGATTTATTTGATAAAAAATTGATATGAGATATTTATTTAACTTTCATAATTTTCAACTATTTAAAATTTTTCACAACGAAAAATTTTCATGAAAATGTACGTAACTATGGGAGGCTACTACATTTGTTTGTCGTGAAGATTTAGTAATATTCTCTCAACTGCTCTGCAGATGTGATGAGAAAACTTAATACGTTTATTTTACTTAATACGTTTTCACACCATATTTTCGTATTTGAAATGATTTTATTATTTTTATAAGTATATAGGTAGTATAGGTACTTACTATTGTTTAATCAAATATTTTTGTTTTGAACATTTAAAACGAAGTCATACAAAGTTTTTAAATATTTCACCTTGTCTTATTATATTATTATATTTTTCTTGTATTATGTATGCACATATTTTATATTTAATGCAAAATTATTTATTACTGACAACTTATATATTAATATAAAACGAGATAAAGTTATTTAATTATTAAGCTTAGATGTTTGAGTAGGGTCATATCCTATCATTATTACTTCATGCATCTTTCCGTCCATACTAAAGGATCTTAATATTCAATTATTTATAGGTACAGCTACCCGACTGAAAGTTTATGAATATAAAAGAAAAATAATCAACAAATTTCTCAAATTTACCCAAAACTAAATAACATTATAAATATAATAATACGAGTAATAATATGATAATTTATTATCTAGTAAAACAATATTATAATAGACAATATATATACAATTTATTTCTATTCTATAACGATCTCAATTTGCCTTAAAGCGAACAACAATTTATAATTATTGTACTTTATAACAGTTTTAAACAAAATAAATAAAATAATGTAATCCTTTAATTGTACAACCGATCGCACTGTGATTATATTACATATTGTGTGTAACATTATAATATACATGGTAGCACTTTTGAATAATATATTATTTATAAAGTTTCAAGTTTTATTAATTTGTATGGGTAATAACGTAAAAGTCACATCATCGCAATCATCGCAAATTGTGTTTCGGCGATGGAAATTATAATAATTAATTTACAGTTGAAATATAAATATATTTTGTTTGATGTACCTTTGGGTGGTCTCTGGTATGAACGGAGGAAAAAAAAATTTCAAAATCTTCAAGTTACCCCCCTCAAATTGGTTCCACTGTTTAAAATAAGTATAAGAAAAAAATGTTTAGACAAATTGATCAACCCATGCCACAAAAGCTCTAGAGTTTTAATAATACAAAAATGTTCGAAATCTTTAATTTTTTAATATAAACAATTATAACTTTTAAAATAATGATTTTACAAAAACATTGTAAAGACTTTAATTACACATATTATTATCATTACAACAGTTTTACACCCATACTTTAAAAAAAAAAAAATTGTAACTGTTTTTTAGAGCGGAAATAAATGAAATGTCTTCTATATCATATTATAATGTGATTTAAATGAAAATAAACTCATGTAGGTATTGTACCCATACGTTTAACCATCGATTTAAATCGAATCACACAAAACGATCGGTATTTAAAATAGTATGCATTTTCTCGCATTACTTCGGAGGTTCAGTCAATAATATATTCTTGTTATTTAATCAACACGTAAAACATCGATCTTAATAATTGCATTTAAATAAACCCACCTCGAGAGACGTTATGAATAATTAATATTATGCATAAGACGCGTGTGCTCTCAACAATATCAATTATATAACTAATTAAATATATATTATATAGCAGGTATACCCTACCCTGCGCATTGAGAATCGGTGGGCACGAAAGATCTATTTCAGTTTACTGCGAGGCGGCGGCGGCGGCTTATACCGCGGTAACAAATTTCTTGGCCGGAATCCCATGTTTAATCAAGACAACACGCAACGACTTAATCCAGACGGATTTCCGACAGCTCCCATTTATCGTATTAGTTTTAACAATTTTTCATACCCAAATTAAGTTTTGTTTTTCATCGTGGACGCGGCCACCGGGAAACGATTCTCCGCGCAGTGTTCGTTCACGAAAATTGCGTTATTATCGACTTTGTTCGTTAGGCTAACGATTTCGACAATAATCCATTACTAGTAATGGAATGAGAATGTTTATGAAGCCAACATTCGGTCTGACCGTACAACAATAATTCGGATAATATATATATATATATAGTCTTTGTGCGCACTTTATATTTGGAACGCCAACCATTAAAGCCTATTAAGAAACTGTTTACCAAGGTTTATGGCCGTTCGTAGACTTGTTCCCTGTCATCCACACGCTTTATCGTTTTGACAAATTTCTTTACACTCGGTAGTTTTCTTAATGTTTACTTCACTTTTATTTCCCGCTTCTTATCATTCATATAAATTAAACATGTAAGCGATTTCTTATGGAAACGCATATTTTGCTTTTGTTTCTTAATATCCGCACGAGATACAAAAATGATTTATTAACTTATCGTGAATACGTTTAGTTTCGAAATTAAATCGCTGAACCAAATTTAAACCGTTATCAACTAGGTATACATTAAAGTCTTATATTTTGTAAAGGTATTTTTTAAAGGGTCTGTTTCGTAAGAAAGAACTAATATTTCTCGTTAACGATTTTAAATCGGTTGACCGTAATAGAAGCGAAGACAACTAGAAAAATGTTTTCGGTTACATTACCGATGAAACCACCAGATACATTTCATCAACAAAATATGGCAAACTCGACCAACTGAACTAAACATATTTTATGGGTTAAAAATTAAAAGTTTTTTAAAACATTTGAACGTTTACACCGTTACGTTTAGTCTGGTAATAATTTTTATGCAACTACATAATATATAATATCTTACCCAAAACGTACCTATGTTTTAACTTGTGAAATCGTATTATGAAAAATGTGAAATGTGCACAATCATGTACTTATCGATACATAAACTTACCAAAAAATGTTGAAATAATAACGATTCATTTTTCTCTGAAGAAAATATACACTGCAGGTTTACTATTTTTTACATAATTAGGATCGAGATTAGAATAGGATCTCTTTTTATCTATACAGTAATACAAATATTTAAGATTTTGAGTGTTTGAAATTTTTCATATAAAAGCTGATGATTATTTAATATGTATGATACAGGGGGATTTTTTAAGCATGCTCAACCACATTTTTCCCTTTAAATAATTTAATAGTACGATTATTATTCAAATAAATTCTTATTTTTAGAAGTTTTAAGTAAGTATTTACCTGAAAACCGTATTTTATTACTAATGTTATTTTTTTGTACTACTTAAAGAGTGGGGCCCTGTGTTGATACAAACTTCTACTATTCAAACGAAAACCACCGTTTTTTACTGCAAATTATTTAACGGGTGATTTTCTTGAAAATGTTTATGGATCTAAATAAAAATTCTAATGAGTATTGTTTATGAGCTTTTAAAATGTTTGTACCAAGGGGATAATAATCTTCAAAAATTTATCACTATGTTTAATATATTGTAAACTCTTCTTTTTTTTTTATTATTATGACTTTTCAATACCATATTTTGTCATTCCTGTATCATATTTACTTGTTGTACCTTATTTTACAGATTTTAAATTTTTGTATAAAAATAAAACAAAATAAAAAAAATTATATTTGTAGATCGGTAATAATTGCCGACATTTTCAAATCATCTAAGCCCCTTATATATTATACTTAACCCATTGCCTTAGACATATATAATCCCGAATACATATATTATGTTATAATACTCAACTCAAAAACTACTAAAAATAAAATATCCACTTTATAATTAAAAATGAAAATTGGGGTTCCTATTTGAAAAACTGAAGTTTGTATTGTCATACGATCATTGTGGTACAAACAATCTCGAGGATTCGAAAATGTGGTCTTCAAGTGTATTAAAACATTTTAAAAATCAGTTTTTAAATGTTTTATGTACAATTTAAACATGAAAATAGGGCGAGTATGCTTAAAAAATCATCCTATATATAATTAAATTAAATTATAGTTAAAATTGAACAACATTTTTTATCAAAGTGTTAAAAAACCATGTATATAATATTTTGTCGGAGTCCGCCTATAATATGATTTGTTGTGTACATCGGTAAAAAGAATTTTCAACTTTTAGCTCGATAGTATAATAATACTATATTTCTTATGTTCATTTAAACATGGTAAGATGTCGTAGTTCATAAGTTATAACCCAAGTCGAAAAGAAAAGTTTCGCAGACTTCTAATTTACTTAACTTTTATAACTCTACATTGTTCATCGGCGGTGATCAGATAACTTTTAATATTTTATGATATACATTGTACAATATATCATAATAAATATACACCATTAGGTTCCCATGTATTATTAAAGGCAGGCTTAACCATTGTATTTTGGTCGCTGGAAAATTATTACCCTTTCACACCCTTCCTGCGCCCTTTTAAGGGTTATTTTCACTTTCTTTTGTCCATAGTTCAGCGGCGTTTTGCACACGTTTTAATCGATCCGCCCCATCCCCGCACACACGTATTACAATAAAGATAATACAGCCACTTTAACGATATGGAAAAACTCTTTTCGAATAATATGGAACTATACTATTATTACCCACGATTATATTTTATACCCTCTGATAGGGCTTTAGTGGTTCTTCGTATCGACGACACACCGACTCAATATATATATTATATTGTACGCACTAAACGCATGTTACATCGTATGCCCTGCATAGCAGATAGGTAGAAAATTAGTTTTTTTTTAGGGTTCTTCTGTTACACAATCGCATAAATTATAATAAATTGTATTTTAACGATATCAAAATAAGGATCTTTAAACGAAGGTAAATTACACATGTGGGTAGTTTGTTTATAGGTACCTACTTTGTATTCAAAGAAAATAATTGAAACCGTTAGCCAATACGTAACAATATATAGTTTCAGACGTATATTTTAAAACCTATTTTTTCAACTGAATATTTTCCGTTCATAATTTACATATCAATTAAACTCAATTTCTGTCCGGCATAAATTTACGGGTTCCTGCAGTGTATACTCGTCCAGAAACCATTAGCATTTTAATGTCCCCTCCCACACTATTTTCTACGATTTGCATATCTAGCTACAATCGGTCTACGCGCAGAAAGCTGCGCCGTGCTAATTTCGAGAATTTCAATTTTTGATCGTGTCCCCAAATAATTCGATCGTGTTAGATGATATTGATTAGTTGTTTGTTTAATTTATCGTTGTTTTGTATTACGTAATATAATGTTTGCCAATAATATATTTTGATATGTAAAAAAGTCAATAAACGAACAATATTACTGTCAGTTTCGTGCGCGTTTGATCCACATGCTTGCCTTTAAACTATGAACAGCGCTTAGAGACAGAGTAGACGATATAGAGCGAGCGAGAAAAGAAACAGAGTAGTAATAGATACATTGTGACTACCGCGAAATAAAAATTGTTTTACAATAAAATATCGTCGATCGTTAATATGTTTTATTGATAACTCGATGAATTGTGGTCGCTGATTACTGATTACCGCGATAGTACTTAAAGAAAATAGAATGAAAAAAGTGTATAGTATTTCGTCCACAATTTACTGTACTTGATGTACTTTCCTTCTCAGCTGTTATATACTCTCCGAGCATTGGGGGCAGGCCGGAGTGTAATGCGTTCAGAGGCGTCCTTAGGATATTTCAATAGAGGGGGATGAAAAAAATGGTTACAAAAATAAGCCGTAAGGGTTTTGCCTCACAACTCCCATATCACAATAATGAATATTAAAAAAGCGGGTAAGTGGATGTCGCTCTGCTGTACAGTAGATTACAAGTTGGTCACTGTATAATTGATTTTATTAAATTTGAATTAAATTATATATAATATCATTGTATACGAAAAACGATTCCGAGTGGAGACGGTTTGTCAGACTGGATATTTTATATTGTTGTTATATTTTGTTATAGCCTGTAAGTTGAATTAATATTATACATCACAACAAAATAACTAAAATCATTATTTTTATTTTATTTGTTTCTATGGTGATAAGCAAAGTGTTAGAAATGGAAATCTGATTTGTCGGTGGTTTTTCCCGTGTCATTACATAAAAATTGAGAAAATCGAAAAATTACCTCTCTAAAGTACCATCTTGTTTCAATTTGAAAATAATAATGTTGTTTATGGCTGGTGGAATCAATAATCACTATGAAAAAAAAAAAAAAACAATTACCTAGTCAATATTGAAAACACAAACACATATCAAAAGTAGACAAAATGTGTATTACTAATATGTAAGAAAATAAAGAACCTTGGCTGGGATCTATCCCCCATATTCCCCCCCACGGTGAGAACGTCCATGAATGCGTTGTCCATAGTTTCTATGATTTGAGCAAACTACAATTAAACTTCGATAAGTCGAATTTTCGATAACTCGAAGGAATATGTTCGCCCCTGCATTTCAATAAGTACACACATTTTTTTCTACAACTCGAATTTTTTTTTCACCCTCAACCGATTCGAATTATCAAGGTTTCACTGTATTTAAATAAATAAAAAAAAAGCAAAACGATATCATTGTAAAACCTGTAGAAAAACCAATACACTCTTCGCTCAGCTGCTCATAATCTAACAGTATTATACGCATGCTTTGTGATGGAATTGTAGTCTGTATAAAATCGTTCTTTAATTCTCAACATTTTCGAAAAAAAAAACACATTAATGTGATTGTTTTTACGACGGACAATACAATAGAAACTGAAATATTTTTGAAAAACCCTTCTGTTAGTAGTACGCGTGCATAATAATATATTGTGTTTGTTAAATCGAACAAATTGTTATAATTTAAAATCGATTACCGATTTCAAACGTTCATTAGTTTCTATTTAAATATATTGTTATTTTTTTTATGCATCAATTTTGTTTTTTTTTTTCAGTGTCACGTTTTGTTAACTTTCGTTTTATTTTTCGTGAGTTTGATTTAACGTGAGTACGTCCAAACTCTATCAGCCTTATAAATAAAACAACAAGTCACACCTCGCCCATATACATTGTTACAATATTATGTTTTATTTATTTTTCGTTTGAGATTTTTTTCCGTCCGGTATTGACTTTGTTTTTATCAAGAATTCGCTCCCGGTATATTCTTGCTTACGCGCAAACAAATAAAGTTGACGAACGGTCATAATTCTTTTAGAAACCAAACTTATTATTAACTTTTTATTTCGCATACCTTTTAAACAATTATATTAGACTGTTGACGAGGATTTATTCTTAGATTCTTCAACACTTCTGCAGTGGACTAAAGACCGCACATTATAATATTTCCTAAGGGATATTATTAGAGATGGGAGCTCAGTGAATTTACGAACACTTTATCGATAATTTTTTTACCCGGTACATTTTTTTTACTGTTTTAAAATTTGAGTGATTTAAAATTTTGATTTCAATTGTTTTCATATGTACAACAATGCTTTAGGGACTTACATATCTCCACAATGCATTATATAAATATAACTAGTTATATATCTACTTATATTTATATCATGCACATAAGGTCTTCCAGCAAATAACTGTTACCATGACAATTGTTTAACACCATCAACTCTGATTTACTTTAAACAATATTTTTAGTTCAATATAACTAATATAAGTTGGAGGTGCTAAGCACCCTCTGGCACCCCCGTTTGTACGCCAATGCATACCTATTCATAATATATATAAATATAATACTTGCAGTAAGGGGTGGTACAGTGGTTAAATGGTTGGCTATTAGTTATAAAAATGTTATTGAGTTCGTATTAAATGTACTAAATAAAAATATTACATACATTTAAGTTAATTTCCGTAAGATTTACCGAAAAAAAATTTAAATGTTGTGCAATTACGGTTAAATTCACATCTCTAGATATTATTTAGGTACTTACCGTAAGGTAAAAGTTGGATATCCACATTATCCATTTATCGTATATTCATATTAAAATATTGTTATCATTACTTCTTACCGTAGATGGAAATGTATCATATAATTATTTGATATTATTTGATATTATAATATATTATATAGGTAGTCTCATTAAGTCTAATATGTTTTTCATTACATTATATTATTTCACCGCCGCCTTCCAACGGCGTCTCATTTTTTCCCCATTAAAAAATATTTCCTGTTCAGTAAATATACTTTAACAATGTATTCATGTACGGTTTTTTTTTTTGTTATTTATTTTACAGAGTCTGTCATACCATAATGGCGTCCGAGTTCACTAGTTTTATGGCTGCCATGCTTTTTGCTATTCACCCCATACACACAGAGGCCGTAAGTATTATTCAGTTATTTATATTTATTATAAGCTATATAAAGTCGCGTGTTTATTTTGGGGTATTAACACTGTAAACATTTTTATAATGAATAAAACCCGAAGGGAAATTTAATCTTTGACTACCATGACATTTTCATAAACTATATACGTCTTCATGACATGTATATATACATACAAATATATATATATTGCAATTTAAAACGTTATCTAATTAAATTGAATGTACAATATACGCATGATACGACCCGGTCCCCTCATAAATTTTATTCTAAAATGTTTTATTCTTTTGATATGTTATTAAAATAGGTACCTAATAAAATTTCCCAACAAAGTTAGTTCCTTGTATTTTTTTCAATAAGTTATAAGAATAACTTATGGTTTGAATAAAAATGAATAGTTTAGACTAAATACTTAAACTAGGTAGGTACTAAAATCGATTTCACTGATTATAGTATTCATATC
>WHPZ01584333.1:0-19465 GCA_016617965.1 Macrosiphum rosae | reverse complement strand
TTGAAACAATTCAACAACTCAAAATAGATAAAACACTCATATTAAGCGACTCTCTTAGTACTCTAAATAGCATCCGCAACATAAACCAACCCAATGAAATATCCAGAATGATTCAAAATCAAATTTATCTTCTAAATCACAACAATCAAAACGTGACGCTGCTATGGATTTCTAGCCAAGCCGGAATCCCTGGCAACGAAACAGCAGACACCTATGCTAAAAGAGCTTTAATCTCTCCTGAAGCCTCCTTAGTGAAAATTTGTTTGATTGGACATCATCACACAGAAAATTAAACTAAATCAAAACTTCTATCAACCCTTGGCCAACACTCACTACCAAGAGATGTCATGAAGTCATAATTTACAGACTCAGAATCGGGCATACGTGGCTTACACACAGCTTTCTTATGAGACAAAAAGATCCTGCCCAATGTATAACCTACGGGGAAGGTCTAACCGTCAAACAAGTCCTTCTACACTGTCGTAACTATGCGGATACCAGAACATCTTTAAATATCCTGGATCACCTTTATGAAGTACTTGGACCTGACCTTGAAAACTCCAATATTACCATAATGTTTCTACAAAAAACCAAACCGTATAACCTTATCTATTTATATTGTCCTTTTTTTTTACTCTTCTGTTACTCTCTACTTTGTACAAACTTAAATTTATGATATAGTAATAACCAAAATTGTTTATAACCTTATAATGTAAATATTGTTAGCCAATATAACCTTTGGTGTTGAGGCTTTAAATAAAATAAAAATAAAAATAAATAAATAACACATTATAATATTATGTTCTTACCTCAAATTCATCTAGGGATACATTAATTAATATATATATACCTATTATATTAAATACTTTATGCTTGATACAGCATAATAATATATAGTAATATTATAATTAATTACCATATTCTGTCTTCCTTCAATACTAATTAATAACATAGGTAGGAATATAATATTATCTATATATACACTAGTGTTATTGTAATACAGTGAAACATACGGACCACCCTTAATAGCGGACACCTGTTAATAGTGGATACATTTTAATTTCCCAACACTGGTGTCGTCATTGTATAATATATTATGTACTTGGTTACCGGTTGCATGTAAATGGAGTATTAATTTTATTATTTTTTGTTTAAAAACGTATTGCTCACGCCGTCGAATTACGATCAAACGTATGTTATAGAATTTTGGCGTATTTTTTTAGTGGGGCAGAAACACTGAAAACGGTCTCACTTTTTCAATCAGCACACGCGTTGAAGCATATAACGTAGGAAGTACGCCATCCTTTAAATCGGGCATCCGTGGTCAAGGGATGAAAGAAATTCGATTTGGCTGAAATTTAAAACCATGATGTCGACCTCAAATTTCCGATCAGAAGCCCGCGCGTAAACTCAAGAATACAAGTTCGTAAACCGAATGCGATATTAATTTTTTTTTACGCACATTGGCCTCAAAATTGTTGACGTTCACTTTAGACGAGATCTATCAATTTAAGCTACATCCCCGGCAGGTGTTTAAAATGTAATCACGTCGTAATCGAATTTTCCGTGTGCTCAACGCATCGTAATAGATTTACTTTATAATTAGTAGAATATATTATTAACCACCACGTAGGTATAATATCGTCCGCATACACGTATATATCATAAATTCATAACACAATATAATAATAGTATGTCAATAATAGTTGTATAATATACGCAACCACATTGTACCACGGACAATAATCGATATAATATTATATTTCAAACAGGTATAATATGTGATACTAATAGTGTACCTATTCATTATATCATAATAGAATATTAAAAGTGCAGTAGAACAAAACGTCGCGGAAATCGAAGTGAAAATAGTTTGAGAGCATATAGGTAATCATAATTATAATTAATATAAGTTATAAATAGGTAGGTACACAAAAGCATATGCTGTTGCACTCAAAGAGACTTCTCGATATAAAATATTATGTTATTGTCGTCTCAAGAATAAATATAAATGTATTAAACATGTGTATACAACAATATATTATATATTTATATAATATTATTATCTTGTTTAAAGATAGAGTCATTCAGCTATTGGATTCTTCAATAGTAAAAATGTTTGTGTTTGTATGAGAAAAAAAAACTTGCAGTTACGTTGAGTTACTATACTCCAGAAACTGTTTTTATTATTATTATTATTGTTTCACATCGAGTTAAAATGAATAAAAATAACTATTTTTCTTATACGCTCTTGCAGAACAGAGTGTGGTTTTAAACATTTTATATTATTGTTTTTGTAACCATTCAAAAGACATTCAAAGAACATTCAAACGGTGCGTATCGTAAAATCTGCATGTTATTGCTATAAATACGGTTCATCATGACGACGAAATTATTATGACGTCACAAGCAGGTTTTAAAT
Organism: Macrosiphum rosae; assembly: GCA_016617965.1. NCBI lineage: Eukaryota > Metazoa > Arthropoda > Insecta > Hemiptera > Aphididae > Macrosiphum > Macrosiphum rosae. The sequence continues at coordinate 17,043 of WHPZ01584333.1, read as the reverse complement.
ATCTGTAGCTAAGTAGCTTGCCACAGTGAAAAGTCGTAAAGAAGTTTTAATGGTATTTCGTCTTTGTCTCGTCCCGGTCAATAATTTTATTCATAATAAATTATTATAGTATGTTTGCCTTGTTATTCGCAAAGAAACCTTTGAATTTTTCTTTTAACAATTAATTGAGTATATTATTTTATATCAAACATATATATATATTTTTAACGTACGAATTTATTTTAAAAATAAATTACGAAATTACTCTTTATATGAAAATTTTGGTCATTAAAAATAGACATCATTATAATAACACGTTTCACAAAATATTTCAGCAATAAATTAGTGGCCAAGATAAATATTCAATATCAAGATGTTCAGACTCAGTGGCTTCTCAAAATGTTCGAGTCTTCGAAGCAAATTATATATATTAAATATTTTTACCCCATTCATTACGCCAGAGCAGAGGGATAACTGTAAACTCGGTATCATATTATATTAATAAATTAAAATATTTATCGTGATATTTGTGTTGGCTGTTGAGGACTTGATTTTGTACGACACTTAATACACACAATCAGACCCGGCCAACCAGCCACCCACCGACCCATTATAGACATAAAGCAATATCATCTCAAATCGTCCCGTCGCCACTTAAAATTCAATTATTTCAATAACAATATGTCATTAACCGACTAAACGTTTTACCATCGATTATGAATATGACATTATTATAATATAATTATACATACGCCGGTCACTCCCTGGTTGACTATTACGTGACAAAATAAGTACGCTACCCATATGTCAGTCTGTGTTCGTCTTAACATTGATTATAAATACTATACTACTAGTGTTTATAATCAATGGTCTTAACTATACACATCGCCATGGCGCCAACGGTTTTATATTTTATATAGTTTATGAAGAAGCTGAATATATTATATTGTTATAGATACTTTAACGACTAAAGCAACTATATAATTTTCACACTGCCTATTGTAAAGTTTGAGCCACAATGACTCACATGGTTATGATAAACCTCCATATTCCTTAATATCTCAACCATTGCCTCTAATACACTCACCCCCTCCCTCCTCTCAAGGGAATGACCGTCACAGAGTTGGAAGACAATAATTGTATCGAGACCTGTTAAAAAGCCAAAAATCTTAATTAATTTAAAAAAATCTAAATGGCATAACTTATGTGAAACGTATATACTATTATTTAGCCCAAAACCACCAATTTTAAGTATTAAAATATATAAATAATAATTTATTATTGGAGTCAGAAAAGTTATTTACAGTGAGCACCACGAGATTTATGGCGCCATAGTGGGAATCCATTTTAAACCAACTTCGGAGAGATGTGTCGGTTAAAAAATTATATTTTTTTTAGTGCGATGAGATCAATATTTCAGTATTATAACTATATTAAGACACGCTTAAATGTATAATAACTTAATGCAATACATTTTAGCGATTAAAACGTAGAATGTTACACACACGAGTACTAAAAATGTTAACAGTTCATGTTATGCGCACTATACGATGTGTATAATATAGTATACAGAGTGATTCACCAATCATAATGTCGACGTTTTTTTGTACTTAAAATATTGTGTAATTAATTAAATACTGTTTTTAAAGTTATTATAAGTAATATTATATAATATAATATATATTATATAATACTATATTATAATATAATATAAGTACCTATGAGTAGTAACTTAAAGACGATATTTTCAAATACTCAAGTTGTTACAATATCATTTAACGTAATACTCTGTTGTAATTAACTTGACCTAACTAATAACTTTTTTTTTTTAGATATAAGAATAACTACCCTTTTTAAGCACTTAGAATAATAATTCCTAATAACGGTTTTACATCAAATATAAAATAAAGCGATGTAATAGAACTACTTACTAAATAGGGAAAATTTTCACAAATTATAAAATCGTAATAAATTAATATTAGTTTTTATAATTTTCAAATCATCATAGACAGTGTGATATCACCTAAATTATAACAACGTCCTTAATACTCCAAGTTTAATAACAGAGAACAAATTATTCATTCAAATTTTTGTGTTCACATCAATGTTAAAAAATAATAATAATAATAATAATAATAATAATAAATAGTAAAATTTTGTTCCCAACTGATAATAGTTTGTATTCGCACACGACACTCCTTAAATCGAATATAAAATATAAGTGATATATGAAAATAAGTTTTTAATAACCTAAACATTTCAAAACTCAGAATTTGAACAACTAATTCATTGTTGCAGGGTAAAAATGAGGGCGAGCATGCTGGGCGAATCACCCTGTACTCTACGTGTGTATACGTCATAATATTATATAAATATAAGCATCCGTATATGCACCGAGTCTGTGTTATTGGCCCCAAGCGAAATGTCGACACGCCACAGTTCAAATAATGACTCGTTCAGAAAATAGCTGCTGCCTGGTTGGTAGGCATTGGTAGCTATATATGTATTTAATATTTATACATACACAAAGTGAGTGCCTTAAAGGCACACGCGAGATACGTTCAGAAGAACGTTGTGAGGAAAACATTGAGACGTGTGCAGTCAATTTTCCTGTGGTATGGATGACAGTTTTTTTTTTTTCAATTAGAATATTTTCTTGATCCAATTGCGGTATTGTAATATTAGTACGGAGTGTCACCATCGTCGTGTGTATTATAATAATAATATTATTATTTTGTTTTAATGAAAAATATAATTTATTATACTAAAAAAATTGCACTGACGCCGCACATGTGAGTATGAAGAGTGCCGCTGTGAGATGAATTTATATAATCGAAACCGTTCTCAAGTACACAAAGCTCCCTGAAAAAAAATCAGTAGACCTTTGTTGTATACTTGGCCAACAACGATATTTTAGCACTGTACGTCACACACAGTCAAATGTACGACCTGTGCTTGTACACACTATACGTAGAATAGGTATACAAAACGTTTGATTAAAAACTAAAAAAAAAAAAATTGATCATTATAAGAAACTTGCATGGCTATAATATCTTCAGAAAATGAAATTATACTCTAAAAGCATCGCCATGGCGTCAATTAATATCAAAGAAACCACCACGATAACTATGTGATAATATTATGCTCTCGGCAGTGTTGAAACAGTCGTTTTAGTCTTTTTGATTATGATAATTTATATTGACCGATATCAAATGATTATACATTCTAAACTCTATAGTTTGTTATATTATCATTTTTTTTTTTATATTTTTTTAAATTAAATCAAAGGAATACAAATTTCAAAGTGAAACATGTATGCAACAGACAGTCACGGGACAGTGAAAAGTTTCCATTATAGAAAAGCACATTTTAATACCTATCTTTTTGCCAGGGCCATAATTATATTTGTCCGTTCAAAAGAGGTTTCCGATATAATATACAGGTTCCGATGTATTTTCAATGACATATTTATTTTTGATTTACCTACCTTCTTCAAACAATACGCTTGTATTAAAGAGAGTTAATATTAGCAACTAAAATAGATTCTGTGTTATGTTTACACTTTGCAATAAAAATATTAATAAAACATTTTTAAATATTACCAATATTATCAATAAATTGTAAACTCTTTAATAAACTTATAAATTGAATATCTAACTTTAAGAAACATATATGTAAAATATTGTTAGGCTAATAACCTTCGATGTTGAAGCCTTATTCTTTAAATTAAAAAATAAAAAACATTTTTAGTAATTTAGTATATTAGTACAATTATTTGATATTATTCATCATTCAGACTACAACTTAACAACTCTGAACTTGGCAGTGCAACATTAACAGACATCGATCCTACCATCCAAAGAATTTGTTGATAAATTGTTGTCCAACATTCAAAATTTGTTGTATTTTATTTTCACTGGGGATCTAATTTTCAAATTAGCGATGCTGAGTTCGTGACGGCCTTTTGTTTGATTGAACACGGCAGTGGACATTTTGAAATTCACCCCCCGATGAAAATAAAGTACAACAAATTTTGAAATTGGTTCAACAATGTCCAACAATTTACTAACCAATTTGTTGGATAAGTATAGGATCGATGTTGCTAATTTTGGATCATAACTTACGATGATTAATAACATATTATACATATAGACTACATAGTGGCTAATATGTTAAAACAGTTCATTTATTTAACTGAAAAAAACAAAATATTATTATTTCTCACATCATAGGTATTATTTTAATTTATAGTATTATACAGTAAAATCTTTCTACATTGTACCGCACTGGTGAATAATACGTATTATAATAGTATTTTCAAACCTTTTTGGAAACTTTCAAGAAATCAAGTAACACGTGGACAACTTCGGATTTATGACTTTCTTTTAAATATAATTTTATAAATTCAAGTAATCACTTGTTTCACAGGTTTTAGAGTTTGGAATGAATAAAAACAATACTCAGTCGGTGTTAGTAACAACAATAAACCAAATCTTATTATCAACCACGATAATAATAATTATTAACTATAAGATGGACCTCATGATGGAATAAAACTTTTTATTGCAGTACATAAGGTCGTAATACATACATATTATACCACTAGATGAAAATGAAAACAAAACCTCTGGCATCGCTGACCACCCATGACAGGTTAGGTCGGTAAATTAACATTAAATACGTTTAATGTAATATCGATAGCTCTTCTAGGATTCGTTTATAATATTATAATAATATAATACTGTGCATATTTAAATACAATCGTACCAACACAAACAATTACTGAATTACGAGTTCTTCACAATAACCCCACGAACGGGAATCAATACTTATATTCTCGCATTAAATAATATTTGTGTACAATGCCTTCCTACAATGTATGTGTAGTGTATGTGTAATAAGAATATTAGAGTTGTGGGAGGTCACGGGTATCTAAATAAATAAATATTATTATATTACTATGTAGATATTTATACTATGTGTAGGTATGAGTTTAGGGTGCACGACGAAAGGTCTGATACATTCGCATTGTTCTATTGAATTCATTGTATACAAACCGTCTACGACTTGTAGATGACTTTGCAAGCGGCTAATGAAAATTGCCTTGATTTATGAATTTCATACAAATTAATATTTTTTAAATGGTCTACAATACGTTTTAGTATAATATAATAATTTAGATGCGCATATCGTTGGTGGTCTTCAATGCACGAGCGTTTGAATTTTCTGGAATATTTCATTCGAGGTCGTTTACAGCATAAACGTATAGTACCTACAACTATTGTTATAGCATAAAACGGCCGTTTTTAATGTAAAAAAAGACCCACAGGATTTCGTTTTTTATTCGGAAATAAAAACAATATCTATAAGTCGTATTATTATCGCATAATATATTTTACGCATTTGGTCCGTATAACATAATATTAAGGGTGTATTTTTTATTTTATATATTTTTTTTATTAATATCAAGTTTTCCATGACATATCATCTAAACTTAGTGTTATTTTAAAACAGTTTATTTGAAGTTTTATTACAATAGATAACAAAAATAATTAACAAAGATCGTTGAAACTTAAAATAAATACCGATGTCAAGATATTATATTAATATATTGATTATAATTGGCGTAGGTACCTAATAATTGATTGTGGGTGTATAATATAATATTATGTCACATACCTACTTTAACATACCTATATTTGCATATTATATATTCCTCCTTCCTCTGACCACCACGTGGTACTCGCCATACGAATGAAATGTCTGAAATCGTTTTACGAAACCCGCGAGCGAGGTGGGTTGTGTGGAGTACGCATTTATTATGGGTCGTAGTTAAATCCTCACGAGGGACGTTGCCGGTTCGTGTGGATAGGCTGTGGGCAGGCAGGCGGGTGGGCAGTCAAGGAAGGTGGGTGGTGTATAGGTGGACTCGCGGAGACGATTTCGTCGGGACGACCCATCAATTGTGCGCGCACGTCTTGTGGACGACAAGGCTATTGAGACAGAATACGTAACATTTGTCAGGATTAGAGAGGAAATGCGAGTGAATTTGTATCCTGATAAATCTCAACGATGACCGCCACCACCGACTACGACGACGACGCGTATGAGTTTACGTGTGGGACGTTGCGACCTTCTCGAATAGGTACATTTTGTACGGAAAAGAGGACACCAACGTGCGAGTTTTGCCTACCAACGTTTTGCTTATGAAAACTTTAACAATGATCGATGTAGTGCCCGTGGCCTCGGTCGTATATTATTATGATCACGTCAAACATGGCGACTCTCACCCTGCAGCCAACCCCCCCCCCGCTCGTGCACCCTCAAACGCCCATATTACTACAGCACGGTATACGTCGCGGGCACGTTCAAATATCGTTTACGGTCTACGCGTCGTACGACATTATTTATTACTCATTATCTCGCTCAGACGCGACGCAGGCGAAAAATCACGTCGGGTCAAGAAGGGATGATTATGTCATGGTGAAGTGGCGGTGTAGACACGCCACGAATAACAATACAGTCATAAATTGATAAACATTATAATATATTATTAAACATTATGTAATTCGTATAAATTATAATGGGCGAAAACATAATATAGTACGCTTTCGACGGCAGCCGGCACTTTATCGAGGTCCAGTTTGCATTTTTCGTACGATGTTATTCACTATCGTTACGAGTAATGTACCACGGCGAATCGTCAATCCGTAGAACTTGTACCGCGGTTACCCGAACATTGAAAACGGTATCATCCCATTTTTTTTTTTTTTTTTATGCATCATGTGCAGTTGGGTTACATTGTAGTAGTTGTCATCGCAATAAGCGCGTAAAAAAAAAATTATATTCAAAATAACAGTTTCACAGCTTTATATCAAAACCGCGACATTACAATTATTATTATTGTCATAAACAACAGTTTTCGAGGAACCAAGCATTTTCGAGTGCTCACTTGTATTGTCAGCTATTATAAGCATGAATGGATGATACATATTATCGCGTATTGCACTGTGTAACTACTATTCACCCACACGGTCATCGCCCTTTCCGACATCACACTTTGATTAACTGGACCCTCTGACCGTTGTTTCCGGGGTATCTTGAAAATATAAAAGTTATTAATCAATATTTTTGTTGGTTTTTTTTTATTACAGCAAAGTCAAAATTTTTTACCCCGTTTTTTTTTATATACAATATTATAGGAACATATAAAAATATATTCTAGCTGTTGTATGGCTGTGGAGAACGATTAGAGAATATTGTAATGTTAATAAATAAAATAAAAGGCAAAGAGTTAGTGAACTGTGTATAAATACAACCCTCCTACACTATGTACAAGTCTCACTCATAAATATTGTTATGTACATAATACATATTGATAATATGGAAATCATACGTGAGCTCGATCCTTGGGATGAATTGGACGATAATATTATAATTATGGATATTCAGTAAAACGCCAGATATAGTAATAATGATTAAAAAAAATACGAAATAAAGTAGAATAATAATATTTTTTTTTAATGTACACTGCAATGAGAGACGAGTATGACAAGATATGACTAAAATCAATTATGTTTGGTTTACAATCTATTTAAACAACCTGAAAATAACAGCAAATTATTCTAACCTCATTCACTGGCCTAAATATGTTTTTTAGAATAATAAAAACATATCAAACGAATTTAATTTTAACATACATTATTGTAAAAAAAACACTCTACATTTGGAGTACCTATAAAATTACATACATTTAAATGCTTTCGTTCTACAATATTAACAAATAGCTTTCAATTTGATTACAAAAACAAGTACCATTATTAATGATGTAATCAAATTGGTTTTAAAAATTCGACTAAACATTGTTGTACAACATCGTTACATTAATATATTATATTATAATTAAAAAAACCTGTTAAGCATAATTAAATTTGTTTTTACTAACAAACGTAAAGTTGTATAGTTCTTAGCTCGGCTAAACAAAAAAAGTTTATTAAGACTATTCTATAATCTTAAAAACTAATAATAGCAAAATCAGTGACAACCATTAATTTATTATATGTAAATAAAATAATAAGTAATAATAACACTATAATAATTAATGCTAATATTTTTTATAAGACGGCGTGTTGTATATGCAATTTTAATACAATATGTGCTGCAAAAAAATAAATACGATGTTATTAATATTGTTAAAGTCCCAAGCTCCTTAATAAATTACAGTATCACAACTTAATATCTCACTTTAAATAAATAATACATGTGAGACATCATTTAAATTATTTAAATACATTACTTAATGACTGTTAACAAAATTAAGTTATTAATTTATTTACAAATGCATTCATTGAAATAATTCCAACATATGTACATTAATTTTGTATTACACTCAAGACTCAACAATAACACCTAAATTACGGAATGATTATTAATCATATTATTATGTTTCTAAATTATTTTAATATTTAGATATTTATCAAATTGCTTAACATTTAATGGTATAAATTAATTTAAAAAAAAAATATTTATTTATTCTCATTTTTACATGAAACTCAAACATTTAAGATTTTCTATAAAATAAAAAATAAAAATGAACAAGTCAAAAATAATTGACTAACACTGATCAACATCAAGCACTTTTCTTTTAAATGTAAATTGTATGAAAATATATTGTTATTAGATTCCTTTAACGTTGCAATTTTTTTTTTTTTTTTGGTTTTTAAATGTTTTGAGTGTATTTTTGATGATTTTTTTTCACCTAAAAAAATGTATGTGACCAGAATTAATTTCTAATGTAACTATTTTTATTAGAATCATAATATAATTATTATAATATTATGATTGAATTTGTTGTAAAATCGAAAATTTTAAAATTGTATGACAATTACGTTTTAAAACTTTATAAATATTTTAACTTAACATTATCGTCACGTTTCCAATGAATAAATAAAAACAAAAATAAAATGCAAAACTTCAAGTTACTAGCATAAAAAATCATTTTTAAAAAAAATTGGAACATAATAAAAGACCTTTTCTTCGAAATAGGGTTTTGTCCGTGGTAAAAATGTTATTTGTTGTTGTTTTTTTTCAGTTTTTATAAAAAAAAAAGTTCTAGACACTTCACCGAAAATAACGTGACGTCTATCTAAAGTTTAAGCTCCTGACTATAAATATTTAATCTATAGAAATACTATATTTTATGAAACACTCATGCATTTTTTTTTAACCACAAAACTATTGACATGAAATTGATCTTTCCACAAAAGTATAGACGTGGTATTGATCTTCGTTAACCCAAATCAGTTCATAATTTAAGATACATAAAGGAAATCTCAATATTATAATCTAATACTATTATTCGGTGTCGTTCATACGTAAATAAATAATAAGCAGGGTATGAATAAAACTGACTGGTGGGTGATACGGGAGTTATTTTTTGATAAATAATTAATATTTAACTAAACGTTTCTTAGTGATTTCTCTGAGATACAACTATAATAGATACATAATACTATACAATTACAGTCTATGAATAAAACTAAAAAACAATATTATACCATCGTTGTAAAAATATCATCAATTCGATGTCTCTCCGAGCATGTAAAAATGCACTATTGTCTATTATACTCAGTACTCCAACACAACAGTGAAGAATATTGTACAATTTCCGAGAGCATAAAAAATAAATTCACGATAAAGCCATGAAAAAAAAGTTCGTTTCAGATCTCCGGGACAATATATGATCGACCATAGTTGATGGTTTTAACCAGCAGAGTCGAGACGAGGGGTGTTTGAGAATTGTATAACAACTACAGCCGAAGTTAGCCAAAACTGATGACTCAGCTGCAGTAGTGTCAATAATGATATTATAAATATAATGAAAATTATTATAATAATATAATAAATTGTATAAATTATATTATAATACATAAATTCTCATATTTTTTTCTCAGGCACGTCGCATGGCATACGATCCGTAATCGTACTCCTACTCCTACTCCGCACGTCTTCACAACGATTTGGTTAGTTGGCTCGCTTTTATTTTCACAATTCGTCGTCTCTCAGGAGCACACCAGTCTGCAGTCACCTGCACCGGTCTCTCTCCACTCCCAACGGACACGTATCAATCGATGTCTCCTAGGGCCACCGGAGCGCCAGCTGTATACGATAAACACACCGGCCCGACCTCGTCATCGTGTCTAGAACGTTATCTCGACACACCATAATATATTATAACGTAATAATATACACTATAATATACTATACGAAATGATATAATGTACGGTGTATATTGTACGCAGGTAGTCCGTCAACGACGTTCCACCGGTCGCCTCCCGGCGGACATAACCCCGTTTTCCTTCGCTATCTATCTATCTATCTATCTATCTATTATTATTATTATAATGCAAAGTTGTCTAAATAACATTATAGCGAGGCAGAGAAGGGGCATAGACGAGCATTCGTGTGTTTGGGTGTGTGTGTAATATATGTTGACTCGATCGGCTTAGGCCTATTTTGAAGCTGGGGACTTCCCGGTGAGCCCACTCTTACTCGTACTCGTATATGGATAGGTAATTTTATGTAGAAATTGATTTCAAAGCAATCGGTTTCGGCATAACATGAAATTTTATTTTTATGTTTTGAAATCGACTGCATAATGTTTTGTCACAATCATGCATTTTTCCAAAAAGTGTTGAAAATTAATTTACGCTCATAAAGGTATTGTATTTGTTTACACAATGTTAATATAGTGTTTAATATATAGCGGTAGGTACACCGATTATTTTAAATCCATCAAATAAAATAGTATTGTCTTCATTTTATAATAGGTATAATAGGTGGCTAAATAGCGGAAAATAATTTAAAATCCTCGTGTCCAATAAAAAAATATTAAAAACGAACAAAATAATGTATTTATTCATGCAAATTTAAAATCAAAATTAATAGGATGATATTGCGTTCTGTTACAAAAAAAATGTAGGCAATTTTTTATCTGCATATTTATCAGTTGTATAGCAAAGTTCAGAGGTTTTGTCTGCATATTTTAGCATTTTTAAGAGCACGCCGTAGTAACATCCAAGCATTCTTTTAGTACACGAACTTAAGAGCCCTCCAAATTATTAACTTACACAAATATAACGATTTAAATATTCAAATACATCTTTGCAGCTATTAACATTTCAACGTGCCACATCTGTTTATTTGTATTGTTTGCACTTCTGACTAATAATAATTTGTAACAATTAATTTACCGGTGCACTTCATATTGATCCAAACATCAATTGTGTAAAAAATGTATTAATTTTTTCATGAACTTTTAAACGGGTTAACAAGAAATTCCATCTGGCCCGGATAAGTAATCCTCGCATTTTACAGCCCACAACAACTGAAGTAAAAATCTCAGTAACTGTGTATAAATGCATATTATGTAGGTCAGTGGTGCAATAATTCCGTCACTGCACTCCATGAATCAAAAACAATAATATTATGATATACGGTAGAATCACAATATTATTATGGAACATCGAATGTATTTTTATTACTGAAATCAAAATATGCTATGTAAGTAATAGACACAAAATCAGCTCGAGGATAGTATATATTGGAATAAGTATGTCAACAAACTTTTTTTTGAGGTTTATATTGTCAATACATCGTATTTATACGTATATACAATTTTTGAGGATGCGTAGAAGTCCTAAATCGTAGACATAATTCACATTCCATTTTCAGTTGAACGAATAATCGATTTTTTTTTTTTTTTACTTATATTCTTCTCACATTTTCGATCATTTTATTGTAATATTCTTAGTTGCAGATCGCAATAGAAAACTTTATCGTTAAAAACAGAACACAAAAAAAATAAAATAATAACTTTTATTCATTGTCCTATTAAACCAAAAATACAGATATAAAACTATGATATTGAAAACTTGAACAAAAAAATTACTTGTATTAGTTTATAGGTGAAAAATAAAAAAAAAGATGAAGTGAAAAAATCCCATTTTTTTTATTCAAAACGTAAAATAAAAGTAGTATTAAAATATACACGTTATACTTAATTTAAAAATGTAAGAACTTCTATATTATATTAAATTAAATTATTCATAAGGTGGTTCAATAATCATTAAAATGAGTCTAATTAGGTATTTAGAAATGTTTAATGTACTAAACGTATATTGTATAATATAATATTATATGACGTTTTTTTTAATAACTAAAATAATGTATTATTAAATGATGTATTCATTTATTTGTTCCTATATTTTTTCGTAGACAACCAAAATGATTGATTATGAGGATAAATGTTTTTACTATAATTGATAACTCGGACAGGGTTAAAAAAAATAAAATAGATTTCTTACACAAGAAATATTTAGGTTTATTTTGATAAATTGGTTTCGTTTCTTAAGCATACCAAATGGGTGATTTTTATTAACGAAATGTCAGGAAAGAATTTCAAATGTCTTCATAACTAATCTATTAATGGATTGTTAGAATGAGTGTTTTTATATTTTTATATTGATTGCTATATGTTGTGCTACCCAAAAATGGTAAATATTTAATATTAGCGGATACTTGTTTATAATTATTTTATTCTTTGTTATGCTGTTCTTATCAACTTTATAAACAATCGATGAAACAATTTAAAAAAAAAAAACGTGTATATGGCCGTTATATTGTTTATATTAAGCGGTGCTGCATGAAACTTATTAATCATTTTATTTCCTACCCCGAAAACGGCGTTAAAAACGTCATCGTAAATCCGTAATAGCTCCTTTGACTAACTCAAAATCTAAAAAAATAAAAATTTAAACAAAAAGTTCAAAAATGTTATCTACTAACTTAGTATTTATGACTCTAATTATTGCTAAAAATCTTACTATTCCATAACGTGCGTTATGAAAATCAAACATTTTAACAGCCTATAGATTATAATAATAGTATGTATATACTGACAGATGTATGTTCTTAGCACGTGGAAAATATGACTAATGTATTTTTAAATTAAAAAAGTATACAATTATAAAATTTAAATCATAATAAATACTTGATATTATAATACAAAAAATATCAATATGCTGACATGCATTTATTGTCATGTCGTTCATCAAACGATAAAATAATAATATGCTATTGCCAATTATAGCCTAATGGAAAAACAATTAAATAATGTTTAATACCATATCTAACCTATAGAACAGCCAGTGAACAGGATCTTAAATATTGTGTCTTGTCACTCTCGGTTTTATAGTTAGGAGATTAGTTGTATGCGCATTATACCTTACCCCTATATACGTATAACTACATACCGATGTACAATATAAACTATAATGAGCCATATCTCAAACGGAGTGGAAGTAAGTCGGCTCTTGGATATACTATTATACACAACACTAATCGATTATTAAACCGGGTCATTAGATCAATATTACATAAAAGTTTCCCATTTTGTTAAATCAAACACGTCCAAATAAAAACTGCCTGCTATTGCATTCAAACGCTAAGTGAACAGAAATTTAGCAACTAAGCTTAATGCACATTTAAGGCAAGTAGTAATTATTTTATAAAATACACTAAACAAGAGGGTGATTATGGCGTGTCGAGCAAACCGGAAGTAAGGCGAGTATACGGAAAACCGAGAACAGTGAACTGATATTGTATTAAAACCAACAGTCATAAGTTATATAACAATCAACTCAATCACGGCAGAATTATAATGGTTGTGTGTTGAGTTCGCTCACGTCATAATGTCTTTCGCTTGATTTCATCTTATAATTATTTATTTATCTTTAACTTAAAATTAGTTTGTGAGCACAATAATATTGAAAAGCCAAGTATCAGGCATTCCATTATTGGGCTTCAAAGTGCAAAGTAAAAATAACGCGTTCAGCGCATAATATTATCATAACTATATTTTAACATCTTATAAGCGAACTAAAATCTAAGCATCCAAACAATATATAATGTAATAATATAAGTAATGCCATGGTCAGGACATGCCATAATGCATGAGCTTTTGATTCAATTAAAACTATAAATTTAAAACAAAATTGATATTATACTATAACAATACCATACTACAGTTACAGCTTTTAGAGGATATGTAAAATTAAATAACATAGGTACAATCTATAGGTAGGTGTTTACATATTAAACTCGGGATAGTCGAATTGCTCTTATTACCTAAAAATAAATGGTAGAATTGAACTCAGATAAAAAACAGGTGTTGGTTTAACTGCACTTGTTAAAAAAGGAGTTAAAATTTCAGGTCACTAAGCTCACTAAGTGAACACTTTTATTATTATAATAATATTTAACAATTTAAAAAAGAATTGCTAAAAAAAAATGATAAGAATTAAAAAAAATGAATAATATTTGACGATTTAAAAAAATAATGAAAAAGTTATAGTATATTATATATTATTACTACAAAAATTATAAAAATAAGTTTAAAAAAAAAAAAAAAGTTTTAATAATATTTGATGATTTAATATATAATATTATATTACCATAATCTACATAATCTATAATCTTTATAGCTATGTATAAAACTATAAAACAATCATTTTTAATCATGCCAATAATTAAAATCATTGTCAGTCCTAAGCCTGTAAGTGGGAAAGGAAATGAGTGTATTATAAACGTTTAACCCCTTCAAATATATGATATTTTTGTTGGAATACCTTTTTTGAGCCCAAGTGCAGTTCGACTAAAATAAATGCAATTCGACCATACCCATTAAATTAAAAACTAATTTAAATACCTACAAATTTCATACAGTTGAAGGTTATTTTGTTTAAACTTATTAATTTAGAATACGTAGTTTAATAAATTACTAAAAATGAGTTTTTTTTATGTTTTGAAAAAATAAATCATCTATATTAGAGCCATACAATTTGTATGTACGAATATAGGGGGAATTTACAATAATTGCAGGGCGCATTATTAGTTTTAAGAATTTAAGTCATGATTAAATATTTTATCTTATATAATACTGATCGCGATAATTATTACTATGGATGGATATATTTCAATTACACTTTCAAATTCAAAATTGATTGATCAATCGTAATATTGAAAACATAATCTACAAATGCAAATATCTTTCGTAAAATAATTTCAAGAATATTACACAAATGAATAACAACTTGTAAGTTACAACTACTTCATACATAGAAGTTAGGATAGAAAGCTTTGATTGCACACGAATCGCACAACTATAGGCTGATTTCCATTTTGTCGTTTTTCATGAGCAATTTTTGAGTGTTCATTAAGTTCGTTTTGGAACTTTTGAAACTTGTCGTCGCAACTCCTACCCTCTGCCAATTATTAACGAACTGACATGGAGCCGACGGCCATGTTCTTCAAATGATTATCTGTTCTTTTTTTGGTTATATTCTTACAGATGTATATTAGGCCATTTCTTTTACTTCAGGGATATTTTTGTAAAAAAAAATATCCAAAAATACACACATTTTGTTATATTTTTTAGAATAATTAATCTTTATCAGGATTTCTTAAACTGGAGTCTGTGAGTATACTGAAATAGTTCTAAAAAATCGTCTTTATATGTAGGTTTATAAAAATAATAAAACAATATATTGATAATGATAATGATTTTTATATCACACTATAAAATAGACTTTTATAAAAGTTATTGATCGTCATTGAAATTATCTAAAAAGTAATTTATAAAATTAAGCATTACAATTATTATTGTTATTTACTTTTGTTTTGCAAAGTATTTCTATAAGGAATATCTGGATGGCTGGGACCGTTGGTAGAAAAGTTTGGAAAACACTGGTTTAACTTCAGATATATATATGCATATAAATATATCAAATTTAAATAATATTGGAAAATGTATCACGACGATAACGCTTCCTGGTAATAAATCTGGTACGCCGTACGCATAACCAAATAGTCATCGATATAATTATAAATACACTTATTAATTTATTTAATGTAGCATCAATTAGACTATCTTAAACGATTTATACATTTAGATCTATCGTCCAAAGTGTACAGTACATGCTATGAAGGATTTGAAAGACAAAATTTTTATCTGAATATATTTTTTTTAGTCAAATTAAAAAAAGAGAAAATTTCTCTACATTTAATGTACAATATAATTTATATTCATGTAGTAATATATGAAGTACTTATATCATAATATAAGCAGTATATACTATATACTATATAGCTCCACAATGACCAAATGTGATGTACAATAGTTGAGCTTGGTAGAGTGGAATAGACTCAATAAAATATTCAGAGGGGGTTGGTATATTATTTTAAAACCTGGGAATGACTAATGAGATTGCGTGGCCAATTTCTGCAGACGATAAGCTGGAGATTGTCAGGTCACGTATACTATAAACCACATTGGATATAATAGGATTTCAGTGATTGAGGACATTTTTATGGAATTTCGTGTAGTAATGGGATGCGAGTATAATATGTAGTGTCTGTATGTTGAATTTATGGTGTAACGCGTGATTGTTAAAGTCCCAATAGGGAATGTTAACTATGAATCGAAGATTTAAAGAATAGAAAGGTTGGAATAACTTTAAGTTAGATATTTTGAGAGATCCCCAGAGTTTAATGCTTAATGCAGGTCGTTGAAGGATGAATCAATTGTTTATAAATTAGGATTTTGTTTCTGGAGGGATCAATAAGCTTTACAATAACTAATTTTCATTTATCGGTAGGTGGTACTATTACACCAACAATTTGTTCACTTAATTAAACAATAACTATTACAACTAATACAACAATAAGTAATAATTATTAAATTGCCTATATTAAAATAAAAAACAAATAAATTATTTAAATTTAAATCATTTATATTTTGAATAGTTTTAATAGTTAAAAATATGTAGTAGGTATATAAATAACAAATATGCGTATTACTTAATTGGACTGAACTCTTTACCACGCAATTCCATTAGGTAGCTAAACTGTGGCGCAAAAAGTAACTGAGTGATAGAAATCTAAAACTTGCTATTGCCAAAATACTGATTTTTCGGGAAAAGCGATTTTCTGTATCTTAACATTTCC
>WHPZ01584330.1:0-32994 GCA_016617965.1 Macrosiphum rosae | reverse complement strand
GTTGAATTCAAATTTAATATCATCCATTATACAGTGACCCACTTGTAACCTACTGTAAAGCAGAGCGACACCCACTTGCCCACCTTTTTTCAACATTATTCTGTTGTGTTTACATTTATACTAATATTATAATATATTATATGAGTAATCCTAAGTGGATAAGTAGGTTAATTCGAGCGATAACAGATTTGTAAAACATTTCCAATATAGTCAAATACGTGTAACAGATGAGTTTAAAAAGTTTGAGTCGGATTTTTCCTCGATAAAAAAAAATTACAAAATCTTATTAGTTTATTACCAGGTATACCTACTACTAAGTTCCAATTAACGATTTCGGGCCAATAGTTCAACTAGCCAATCTGTCTGCAGCTTTAGAAAAAACGCCATTGATTATAAATTATAAATTTAAGTATTAAATCGTTATATTTATCGACAGGTACATATTATAATATTATATATACCTGTCTAAACAGAGATTAGCGTTAAATACCTAAAATTTGCATCGTATTTAAAAAGAAAAAAAATTCTTCGCGCGGTCCAGATCGAAGGTCGTTCTAGAAAAATATTTAGTGCAACCATTAATTTCGGACACACTGCACCGGCGAGTATATAATAAATATATATATATATATATTATACACATTACTATAATATTATATATTATATATTATTATACCATCGTCGCGCGAGTACCCGGAGCAACGAGCCTCATTATTAAAAATTCGAAAATATTATTTTCAAATATAATTACGGCGTGTAGGTAATTAATAAGTGTGCCGTTTACATATAATGCGTGCTGCATATAATATACAAACCGCATTTATAATAATATACATATATTATGTGCATATGCGTGTACATATCGAGGCGAATAACACGCGTGTAGTACACTAGGTATAGACACGACGTGCATTGTTTCTCATCTCGTCGTTATAATAATTATATTATACGCAGCTGTTCCGTGTACCTATTAGACCCATTATAGGTGCGTATATGTATGCTATTTTTCGTGAAAGAGAAATATTATATAGTTCAAAAATAATAACATCGTTATTATAGGTAGGTACTACACAACTTTCGTCCGTGGTTTTAATTTGGCACCGTATTTAAATCGGGTATAGATACGCGCATATACCTATATGTATACAGGGCGATTCGCCATGCATGGTCACCTCCTTTTTCTTCTTCACCTATGTAGTTATTCATAATCTAATTTTTGGAATTCGTTAGATATACTTCATAAAAATAGACCATATTTTTATATTCTTCGAATTTCTTGTATTGAGCAGGTACCTAAGGAGTGTCCTGTAAAGTGCAAGCTTATTTTTCAAAACAATACCCCCTCCTCCCTTATACTGTAAATTATTTTGCGAATAATTTTTCGGAATATGTTGACGTAAATCAAAATTCAAACGAGTAGTTTTTGAGGAATTTAACTTTGTGTAGGTACATAAGATAATATTAATATAATAAGTGCGTAGTAATGGGTTTAGAAGATACCCCCCTATGGTAGTTTGACAATTTTTGTAATTTATATTATTCCATCACAATTTATGATTTGCAAAATTAGTCCATGTATAATAAATATTGGAGAAAATAGTAAATCTATTTTATATTTTTATAAAAACATTTTTAAGGAATATTATATTTAGTATAAACATTTAAATTTTTAATAACTGAGAAACTACTCGTTAACATTTTTAGTTGTGTACCTTCATTAAAATTTTCAAAGAAATGATCCACTAGATAATTTACAGTAAAATGGTAACTACGTTCTTATTTGAAAAAAGAAAGATTGTATCGCCACATGACAATCTTTTAGCAGTACAGAAAAATCTCGAGAATTTGAAAATAATCTTCAAGTAGATATATTTAAAAAATTCTATAAGTCAGAATTTGAATAAATTAATTACTAATTGAAAAAATGGATGTGAGCATGCTTGTTGAATCACTCTGTATATAGTTAGGTAAAAACGCGTTTAGTTAATGCATATGCTATACATACATATACATAATATACACAAGGTAAGTCACCAAGCATGCCCACATAGGTACATCATTTTAATTTTCATATAATTTTATTCAAATTCAGATTTTTGGAATTTTTAATTATGCTTAAAAACCATGTTATTTTAAAATTCTTGAGATTTTTTGTTCTACTTAAAGAAGGAGAGGAGTGTTCTGTGGCGATACAAACTTCTGTTTATTTAATGAGGATCTCTCTTTTTTACTGTAAATTATTTAATGGATCATTTTTTTTAAATGTTTTATGAAGGTAAGTACCTACCTAATTCAAAATTTGAACGAGTAGTTTCTCAGTTATTTAAAAATGTTTGTTGTTACTAAGAATAGCGTGCTTAAAAATGGTTTATAAAAATATGATATAATTGTAATTTAATAATATTATTGGATCTATTATTTATTATACTTGGACCATGCTCACAAATTATAAATTTAGAAAACAAGAAGCTTGTACTCATATAGCCAGGACTTAGGAGTTAGGACTGCATAACACTCCCTTAGTAGGTAACACAAGAAATCTTAAGAATTTTAAAATATGATCTTTAAGTATATTTAAGAATTCTAAAATTCAGTTTTCGTTAAATGTGTTGTGTATGCTTGTTGTATCACACATCTATTATACGATTAAGTAGTTGCAACAATGCTATAGTGCTGCTGGTTGGGAAATACATTTAGAAAATCTACATTTTAATCTTCAATAAAATCTTAGTTTTTGTTTTCATTCTCACGGATAATATAATATAATATTAATATTAATTATATAAGCGGATATATTATTTTATGTACATAGGTCGACTCTAAAAACAATCGATCTTAATATAGCAGGTACTTCTATAGAAGTAATATTGAAGCAATCAGTAGGTACAATATAATAATAATTGCTGTACATTTCAGACAGATTACGATATAGGTAGTAAATATAAAAAAAATTATGGATGGCGGGGAAATTGAAGCTTTATATATTATAATATGTACTCATTGACGGTTAGATATTCATTCTCGTGATTTTAAATAAGAAATTCATTGGTTTACCGCTGCAGAAAATATTCAAAGTTTATGATTTACAGTACATATGGACATTAAAATACATATAACAACGTCACAAGCATTGTTATTAGTTATAAAATAAATCTTTAACGTTTTAATGTTTGAAGCTTTCTAAAAAAAATAAATAAAAATTGAAATTGCTCATAATTTTGGAAACCGTTTTCACGTACTATAGAATGAATAGGATATTACAATATGCACATTTTACCATTTAAACTAAACAGATAGGTACGCCAAAACATATTTATAAATTAAGTATAACATTGTGCAATCATAATTTCTATAGTAGGTAGGTACGCCTATACAGTATACGCTAAAAAATATTTTACAGCTCATGAAAATCGACTGACACAAATTAAAACAATACGCAATATTATTAGTAATTTTCGGTTTATGCAAAAAAGTACATACCTACTTAAATTAATATTGTTTCGAACTGCACGCGTTGTATATAGGTGTATAAAAGTGCATGCTGATACGAGGTCTGGTATATGAATTATAATATATGGCTGCCAATGATATTATTCAAAAATAACGTTGCCCGTAGGCACGTACATAATTAGTTAATAAGTTAACTGTCTATTGTTTGACGAATTTTATTATAATAATATGAACAGATTATTTTTAAGACGTTTAACTCGTGTAGATAATAAAAAATATGGACATTATAATTATCACTTGTAGAAAATATACATACTCGAGTGTAGATTAAACACAAAGTGACGTGGAAAATGTTTAATAATAATGTACAAGTTTTCTCAATGTTGTGTCCCAAATATAATAAAAATAAAAATGTATTTTTTTTTTTTTTTTAATAAAGTATCTGTTATGAATTATGATTAACAGGTTAAAAAAAAATTAAAAACATAAAATAAATATAGATTAAGTTGAATATCAATATAATATCATTAGAAAAAATATAGTCATGAAGGTATATGTGCATAATGCATATAATATTTTGCAATAAAGGATAAGAAGTCTTTTTTTCTTAATATTATTATAATGTATTTATTTTTTTTATAGTTTTCATTCTTGGATTCTTCGAAACTTTAACGAACGGCAATAAAGATACTTAGAGATATCTCTGCTTGTTTAATTAATTTTAATTTTTGTATTATATTCAATAAAACGTGTTTTACAATTTAAATATACTTATAAATAAACAAAAAATTTTCGTTTTTTAAACAATAAATATGGTTTTTTATTACTCAATTGTATTAAGATTTAAAACGAAAATACGTAGGTATAATTAAGTATCTTATAAACATGAATTTGATTTAGTAATTTAGTATATTTATTCAAATATACGTTAAATCGACTTGATATTAGTAAGATTTTCATAGTTCTCCAGGTCAGTAATGTTTGCAGAAAATTACTAGTGACTAGGTATCTATTACCTAATAATTATAACTATTTGAATTAATGTAATATAATTTCGGTAATGACTGTAGTACGTGTATACTGTATAGTATAATATAATATTATGTTACTTTATTCATATTAATTTTCTAGAAAAGTGCGTATGTCACTATAGGTATATGTTTTGACAAGTCGCTAGGTATATGGTCTATACTCTATATAGGTATAACTCTGCATACCACATCATCACTGCCATGCATAAACTAGTACCTAACTAAAGTATTTATTTATACGTATGTATATTAGGTATTATTATGTATAAATATTATTTTTATATTTGATATGTCCTACACATATTATGTATATTATAATATTGTCTATTTATATTATAATATTATGTTAAACGTAAAAAATCCAATTTAAATTAAAATTTCGTCATGGGTGCCCACAATAAAATTGTTTACCTACATCACGTCTTCAGCTGATAATGGTTTATAATGACGTGATGAATTCTAAGTACCTATATATAGATACATAGTAGGTATCTATATATAATTATAATAATTTAATTTCAACACTTTTTTCATGCAGTTGGCTTTCGTTTTACGATCGATTTTAAAATCAAATAAATTATCATTGTATGTAGGTACCACTATATAGCATATAAAATATATGCGCATGTATATAATACAATTACCTATATGTTATAACATTATGTATTATGATATCGTATATGCGCGAGTTTCTTTGATATTATAATGTACCTACTTCATCAGCAATGTGAAGTAAAATTATTGAAAATATAAAAGAATAATAGTAGGTATACGAACGAGAAAATAATGCCACAAGTAATAAAACTATAAGAGTCGATTGTTTCAAAACGGTTTTCGTATATTATATATAATAAAGGCCGACCACCGGTGAAAGCGTTTTTCAGTCGACAGTGTCCATGACGAACGCCACAAAACTGTATAGTAAAAATAATAATAAATACATACATATAAGTACAATACAATATATACATACATACATACGGTGTAGCAGACTTTCGTGTAGTATCATCGTCGTAAATCATATCCACCGGAATTGCCATTAGGTCACTATAATGTATCTTATATACTATACATATTTTGTATTGTACCGCGGTCCAGCATCATTATCGATCGTCGTGAGACTTGCGTTTTTTATTTTTTCCAGAAAGCCATCGCCACCATAGGTTATGACAATTATTTCCACGGGTAGGTAAGTATTAAAGTACATATTATCAAGGTTCGCGTCCAGTCAACAATTTATTTTTCAACTTGTCTGTGATACACTCTGCAGACTATATAGACCAATAGTAGATAATGAATATCTATTAAATACCTATACATTTAATGACGGTACGTTTTTGGATTTTTTCGTTTAAAGTCTTGGATGTTTTCATCAT
This sequence comes from Macrosiphum rosae, assembly GCA_016617965.1. Taxonomy (NCBI): domain Eukaryota; kingdom Metazoa; phylum Arthropoda; class Insecta; order Hemiptera; family Aphididae; genus Macrosiphum; species Macrosiphum rosae. Next base: position 27,137 of record WHPZ01584330.1, on the reverse strand, counting down.
ACCTAATATTTCTTGATCAAATATAATATTAGTATTATACCATTATGCTATTGTAATGGTTTAATTTTATTAATACATTTAAAGAGAAAAATTTTAAAGACACGTTCTAAAACAACATAGCAAACTTGCGTACATAAAATCCAATTGTGGGTACCTAATACCTATAGTTAGCTTTAATATTTTAAGAGTAAGTGTGACCTATTGTAAAACTTAAAGGTATAAGATCAAGAACGTTATCTGTATTTTTAAGTAAGTTTTTTCACGATATTTAAATTTTTCAGTGAGTTAACTCATTTAAAAAATAAAATATCGTAAAAGTCGACGTACAAAAACACTGACTATATTCTTATGTTCGAGTTTGATAATAAAACTCACTCTAATATTATAGCCAACAACACAAAATTGGTTCTGCTGAACGCAAATTTACTATGTTGTACGTGTATAAGACTACGTTAATGAGACTACACATTTATGTATTTCGTCCTCATTATACATCTGTGAAAAATAAATCGAAGTTAACACGTTGTATGCTTTAAAAAAATAACTTATTAAGTTAAAATCCAATTTATAAATAAGTAACGAGTTAATTAACTTAGTTAAGATTAACTTTGCGTTTTAACTTAATTTTAATTATTTACTCGTTAATGTCCAGTCTATGCTATGTATACTCAATACTTATAACGGCCGTCACCAAAACCGGTGCAGTGTGTATTTAAAAATTTGATTAGGTATATGATTGATGTGCAATATAACACACATTTTTTTATGTTTGGTTGTAATAATTACTTTAGTTTAGCTTTCGAGTGAAGTACAAATAGCTAATGGTGTAATAGTGAGTTTGTTTTTACAACTGTAAACACATTTTTGGTTATTGAACAAGGAGAGCGTATAAAGTTTCTTATACCTAAGTTCACATAATAATATGATCGTAAGTATTAAATCCGAACAATACTTAATAAAGAAGATGATTTTCATATACCTACCAAGTACCAACTTTAGCTCAAGTCTTGTGATAGTGTGCGGTCACTTGTTATACTGCAATTATTAATCATACCATAAGTAAATCCTGCAAAGGTTGTTATGCCGAGAAAAGTACCTACTTAGAAAACTATATATTTATCATATTATGTATATAGTATTATATGGATGCACTTTCACCATTATTAAGCCATATGAAAATTAAAATAATACGGATGTCACCATTTTTGTTTGTAGCTTGCATATCATAAAATTTCTTTTAGCGGGGATTCGTCCAAAATTCGCAAGACGCTTTTCTGTTATCATTGGTTACTACTTACCATGATAAACGTATAAATAATTTATATAAACATATTTTTTTTACACTTGATGATGGTATCTGCAGTTGCTATATAAATTATAATTATTTCCTTGCGATTCCAAAGACATGGTCGTGATCCACTGGCTTTCCCAACGAGGAAATTTCTCTTTGGTTTAATTTGTTGTAATTGTTTTTGCTCTGAATAAAGTATAAAGCAATTATATTTACTTATATAAAAATTGTTGATATACCTACGAACGACCTACCTATAACGAAATATAGATACTTAGTCCTAAATTACCTACTACGTGGCTAGTCGAAATCGTATTTAACAAAAACATATACCAGAAAAAAAATCGTAGGATCTAATTTCAATAATTTCTTTCAGCACATATTCTTCTATAATGTATCACGCATCTCGCCGTTTTAAAATGCACGTAGAACATTATAATAATATTGTAATCTAGTGCGCCACGTTTTGTTCAAACTTCAAATATAATTATAATACTACAGCATAATAACATAATATATTATAGTGTGCAACAAGTGCACGTGCGCGCCGACGGGGACACACTTGCGGGGGAGTGCCTCGCGCTGCGTCGGCTCGTTTGACGATAATATATTATATTACTGCAGTTCGGTATTTCGGTATTTATATACATATTATACGATCGTATAATAAATAATTAATAATAATATAGTTTTCTCCTAGGGAGGATCGGTCTACTACGCGCGTGCAGGTAGTGTGGCACTATGGGTTAGCTATACGAAATACGCACATACGACGACTGTATTGATATTTTAGTAGGTACTGTTATAATAAATTACTCATACAGGGGATTCACCAAGCATGCTTACCCCCATTTTTTCTTTTCACATTTTGATTTTTGGAATTTTTATTTAATTTAATTCTAGAGATTACTGTACGTCTGTACTACATACTTAAGAAGACGTGTCATGTGCTAATACAAATATCCGTTTTTCTAATGAGAACCCTCCCTATTTTACTGTAAATTATATAGTGGATACATTTTTTGGAAAATCTTGATGTATCGAACAAGCAGTTTTTCAGTTATTAAAATGTTTGTACAAAAGATATTATTATTCTTTAAAAATGGTTTTACAAAAATATAAAATAATTTTAATATTTGATGTAGTATTTATTCTAAGTTGATAGATTACTATGAATATTGCTGCAACTTTTAAATCACCATAGACCCCATATCTGTCAAACCAATATCATGGACCTACCTACTATCCTTATTCCTTGGAACACAAAGCCAAATAACTCAACAACTACACGTTTGAATTTTGACATTTATATGTATACATTTTCATTAAATTATTTGCTGAATAATATTGATAGAAGAAACAGGGGGTTCTTATTTGAAAAACAGAAACTTTGCATCCCCACAAGGCATCTAGTACCAACTGCTAAAATGTATGCCCAAATTGAGAGCCACTCGGATACATGTTAACGCTTAAATGCATACACCATTGTTTGTAAAGTTATCTAAACAAACAATAAGAGTTGGGAGTGGAATGACAAAAAATAATCCTTGATTGTACAATTAAAAAAAAGAAAAGTACCTACCTAGTACAAGAAATCTCAGTAATTAAAAAAGATGATCTTAAAGTATAGATACCCATTTTATAATGTTTAGAAATAAGGTTTTGAATAACTGCATGATTAATGTTGAAAATGGGGTAAGTTTGCTTGGTAAATCGTCCTGTATGCATACGCAGCACTATATCGCGTATTATACTGTAGCAGACCCGGTGGCGACCGATTGTACCTAAGACGTAAAAATAAAATTTCTTCTCTCCGTCGGACCGCGTCTATTATATTTTACCTATGGTCGGCGAATATTATTCGTAGGTACCTTTATCATAATATTATATACGTCGCGGAGATACAAAACCCGATACTATGTATATATACAAACACACACACACACACACACGCACATACCCGTATATTATTATTATATATTACATATATAGCTATAGGTATACCTATACGGCTATACCCATAACTATATAAAATGTGCGAGCGATCGGATCGAAAGTGTGCCATTCACCTACTTCCCGCGGGAGACTGGTTTTCGCCGGTGGCCGATCGACCCGTTGGTATTTTACGCGCTCGAGACCGTACGACGATATCCGTCATACGTCCGTACTTGCCATGTGTGTGTGAGTGTGTTTGTAAGTATATTCGAATCAACGTCCGCATTTTTAGAGATAGACCGCCGCCGCCTGTGATTTACTACGCACACACACACACACACACAAGCTTTACGCACTTAGTTTGTCCGGCCGGCGGCGGCAACGCACACGATTACCGTCCACGTTATTATATTATACGCACACTGCACACGGAGCCAATTAACGACGTCCAGCCGCGCAACAATAATAATAATAATTAAATCGTTTTTTTCCGGATTTTTTTTTTTTATTTCTATATTATTATATGACTTTAATATCATATGCTTTTGTTCTGTTTAGTTTTTCCATGAACAATTTTCCCTGTAAAGTGTATAGTTGTTAAACGAAATCGACGCAAATTTTGTTATGACATATTAGTTATAACTTATTACAATACAAATTACAAGTACAATATGTCGGAATGACACGTGGTAATGATTAAAATGTTGTTTCCATATGGAATCTAACTCTGGGGATCAGCCAACCCCTCAAATTTAAACGGAATCCAAAAATTTTAAAATTTCAGTATGGGTAACTAAAGCACTTGTCTGTGTTTCTAATGATACCTATATTATGCACATGTTCCATAATGATCTCCTTGTACCGACAGCCCAAGACGTCACCAGATTACCAGAACCTTCTACGAACGCGTCTACTCGAACTTATCTAACCACCACAATATGTAAAGTTGACTCAGTAGATGTTTAAAACAAAAATGGTGTTGTGAGTTTGTGACCTTCTAAGTGACTAAAGTCTAAAATAAATCATTCAATGCCATGAAATGAAGTTCTTCTTCGGGACTTCTGACTACTACTGAATATAGAATCATTTGCACTTATTATTGTAAAATAATTTACACATTGTGTAATGTATATATTAAACAAAAACAAAAATAATTCGTTTGACATGATAATAAATATATATAATGAAATCACATTTTATAATAAAAACGCAGTTTAAAATAAATTAATAAATTAATAAATAAATTAACTAATAATAAATAAATAAATAATTAATTAAGTATACATACATAATATATATAATATATAACTTATACCAATATATATATACATAAATATATATATATATAGGTACAATGTACACGCATATACCATAGTCAACAACTAATGTGCATGTGCTAATTTTGTTTCTATCGGTAGGTATAATAGTAAAAAATAATATTATATCTTAGATCCAGATTATCGCAGGGAAAATGATAAATATCAATATTTGAATGGCAATATATTTGGTTTTTTGGAATATTTTTTTTGTGTGATTTATGTAAGTCGTAAAAAGCAAACGCACAAAAGTTGTTGGAAATGCCTCGTTAGAAACTAATTAGGCATTAGTATGTATACAATAATAATAACGACTAATTATTCAACTATATCAAAAAAAGTACAACGTAATAATAGTAATAATAATATTTAAGTAATAACTTACTATATAATACTACTACAATAATTTATAATATTATTTCGTGTATATATATATGTATAGACGATTTATACCGAAAATAAATAACATAATATATATGGCTCATTTTCTTAAGTCGATAAATTCTAATGTTATTCGATACAAGTGCGCGTTATATATTTTTTAAGACATAATATTTTGTTACTTTAAAATAGATATTACACCGTGGATACAACATAGTAAACGTAAACTGTACAGTGCGGGGAGGGGAGGACGCAGACACCAGTCGCGATAGTGAGTGTCATTATTTCCTCTCTCAAACTCTCAAACTCTCTCACTATATCTATAATATTTTTAAATATATGTAAAAGCGTGAAAAACGGTTTACAAATTACAATATAATATTATATTGGTTGTCTACGTATGTATATTTTATTTCAAGCGTGATTACTTGTTTAATTACCTAGTCTAAAGCGATGAGCGTTTGGGCTATATCCAGACGTAACAGACTTATAAACCTATACAATTAATATAGTAATAAAAAATAATATAAGATTTTGCGGGCGGTGGGTATACCAATTATATACCTATACGTCGTTATAAATTTGCGGTCGTTGTATAGTGATAAAGGTGTATGGGGGAGGGGGGGGTTTAAAAAAATGAAAAATCATCTAAACAGTCGGAATCGGATGAAACTTATGAGTAACCAAGTATCTATAACGTTTAAAATCTAAAAAATAATACCTCTCGTTGGATCCTGACGATGACGTGTTTTTTGGCTTTCATTCATTGAATCACGCGGGACATCCTAGAAAAAAAAGCGTACGAACGGGATGGATATTTTTTGAGGTCGGTGTTTTATTTTTCTGCGTGTGACGACGCGCTCTCGAATTACTGAATACTATAAAAAATTATAAAGTAGGTATAGTGTTATAGAGCCGACGGGTCGGCGCGAATGATAAGTTGTAATAATTCTATGATAATGGAACGAGACAGCGAAAACGGACGACGACATGACGTGGTGACTCGTAAGTCGATACGTTCCCCCGGGTGTGAGTTACGATATTGGACAAAGAATGGAAAGGAAAGGATAAAGAAAAAAACTAATGCGCGTACGTACCGATTATTATATATTATATTATACGATATTACGATAAGTATATAGAATCCTACGATGTGATACGACCACAATAACGACGATGAATAGCGTCAGACAGGAAGCCGGAAAAATCGAAACGAGAGACGACGATCGTCATAAAGCGATGAAGTGATTGAGGCGCTGAGCGGTTCACGAAAGATGTTTTTTTCTGGGGGATGTTTAACCGTTATTAACATGTTTTTACCGTCCCTTTTGTCCGACAAAAAAGTTTATATATACCTACCTAATGTTATTTGGGGGTAGCTTTGGCTTACTATATATCTACGTCTACTAAGTATTACCTATATAATTATAATTATGGCGTTTCGTTTGTGCGACGGTCGTGGCTTTTTTTTGTGATTTTGGTTTTTTTATTTGCGTTTCGGCTCTCACCCACCGGTCACCCACTTGACTGCGGGAGTGAGCCGGAAACGTCGTCGTCGACGATCACGACGTATACGCCTGATGCATAACAGCTGACTTGTGCGCCGTCTGCGGCTGAAGTTTGGGATTGGTGCACGCCACCTGCGCGTTTTTCCGGCGCTGTGGCATGGACCTGATGCGCAGACACAGGTACGCGGACACAAGACATGATACCAGCAGGATGCCTAGCAGGACAACCAACGTGGCGGAGAAACCGACAGTGGTCATGCAGATCATTGACGAACCTGGTTCAACGGTCCTGGTGGGGAAAACCATAGTGTTGGTGGCAGAGCCGTTTGTCGAGTCATCGAGCGCGAACGTTAGGTCACCTGTAGACACCACCTTAATGACACGGTTGACGCCCACGTCTTCCTGTTCATCGGAGGTAGCAGTGCTGGTGCTGGAGGTAGTGCTGGTGGCGGCTGACCGACGGTGAAGTCTTGGGCGGACGCGCCTCTCATCTCTGGGATGGGCCGAACCGATGCGTGCATATACGTCCAGGGGCGCGGGCGGCGGACCGTACTCAGCAGGACCCTGCACCGCCGGATGGTGGGCGGATAGCAAGTTACCATGCTGTGCGCTGAGTATGGCATTGGAGTCCGAACACTGGTCCGGGCACTGGTACCGGCATATCTGTATGGTACACTGGAAGTGAACTTCCATCGAGTCCGGGAACTTGAATGCCTGGAAGTGCGCATATGACAGCACGGACGCGCTTGCGCCGAAGTTCTTGATCTTGGTAAACCGGGACATGAGCTTGCCGCGGGTCACGCAACCCTTCTGGTCCACCAGCTGGATGGGTGCCCGTTTTCCATCGTGAGCCATGCAATTGCGCACGAGCATGTCGAACTTGGAGTCGTCGTCCTTGATGGCCAGCACCATGGTCATGGTCTGTCCGATCTTCACCAGCCCAGAAACTTCGGAAGCCCACGGTCCCTTGCCGACCTTGTTGGAACAGAAAGAGAAAAATAAATAGAGAACAACGAATCGATTGTCATTATATGTATTAATAATAATAACTCGTTATTATGCGCATAACGGACAGATTATGGGTCCAGAATGTCTGGGTGTCCAGAGTTTCAAGAATTAAATTTATGAATGAGCTTTGACCTAGGTATTGACATAAAAAGTATTTGAAATTGATGTCGAACCCGAACTTGTCGTCACCTCAGTCTTATAAGTGAATAACACCAAAAAACTATAAATTTCATGTTTAGCTTCATTTTTCACCTTGTATAATACCTTAATATTACATTGAATTTATGTATTATAAAACCAAAAAGGTAACAATATTGCCTGTCGGATGCAATGTTTTCAGTATTTTTATTTTGAAATGGGTTTTGAGGGTGTGTAAAATATTACAATTTTAAAACCCCATAACTGACTTAAAAATTATGATTTCGTTATAAAGAAATTTCTAACAATATTGTTACCATAAGCCATACGGCATACCTATATGATTTGATTTAAAGGCTGATCACTTTGATAGGTGTATAACCTTCGATGCTATTCGTGAACTTCTGAACGTTAATTTGCAATGTTACAACTTAGTACTTACAGTACACTTAGACACTGTACTTGACGTCTTCAAAACAACACTTAACAGCTACACTCGTATTTATTGTAACCGACTAACCGTATGTTGGTTTAAAATTGAAACATTAAAAGAACAGCAATTTGACCTATTATTGAACGTTATCTGAAATGCTATTTCGTCCGTTATGGCATTTCAGCTATAATGCTAGTTGTACGAAGTAAAACAGTATAGTTTAATAACGAAAAATAGATCATTGAAAAAGATAGTAGGTAGTCAAAATCTCGGTTGAAAAGTAGTAGGTATCTATAGATACGACCCGTATATAATAATATATTATAACGTATCTGGTGTAAGTGCGAAACTCATGTGGTATATATTATTATTATCATGCGTTTTCGAATACGTATGCTCACGATATCGATGGTTAAATTATAACTGTAAACGGCATATAATATTGGTTACACGATGTATAATTATATTGCGCAAAATTGAAAATTTATATTTATGCTACAGTATATTATAATTGATATGTAGATTGTTGGTACCTACGTTTAAAATTTGCATAATAAAACGGGTATTTGATGTTAGAAAATCGAGTGAAGGAGATAAAAATTATCAGCCGATTTAAACACAAATGCGATCAAATTATATTCGTACCTACATGTCGTATTATACTAATCAATAATCATATGCCTGCCGTTTGCTATTATTCACATACTATGTTCGACGTTCGTATAATCGACTTGCGTGTGCAAAATGAATTAGTATTATTGAGTTGAACCACTAAAGTTATATAACCAGCAGTAATATCGCATAATCGCAAATTTAGTTTTGGCGAGATTAAAAAAAAAGCCCCATTTCGTATAGTGCTATTACGGATATATGTGTGTGTAGCTCATGTATAAACTCGTATATTATTATAAATAATTTGCAAGATAAAATATCTGCAGTGGCGTCGCGGGAGAGGGAGAGGCGATCATTTTGTTTTTAGCGATTTCTCTAAGGCCGAAACGGGTGAGTGAGTGAAGGTACTACACGAGGACCTAAATATGATTATATATTTTATAATATAACTAGCTGAATTACCCGGCGATATCCGGGAAAAAAAACCGATTGTTCAACTCCTTTTGAGTGTAACACGCTGTGGAAGCAATGACTTTTTAAATGTAAATGATATTGTATTTTAATGTATAGCCATCCCGACCGGGGTTGTCCGTGAGATTCGCTTGTGGCGAGCAGTTTATTATCAGGTTTGCAATCTACCTGCGTCGATCGCGGACCCCGTGTGGTTTGTAGGACGTATGTAAGTGTATAATTTAACTCTAAAGTATCAAAGTTGTACCTAGCTTGTCGTTTTTACTTAATTCGACCTACGGTAGATTAATACAAACAACTAATACAAAATCCTAACATGATCTAACCGTACGAAAATCCGATGAATAAAAAAAACCAAACATCCGTATGTCTAGTTAAAGAAGAAAATAAACAAACAATGTATAAAAACAATGCAAAAATTGGTCCAACAAAATCGTGGCTCGAACTTGATCAGACATTCTGTACTAAAATAGAAGTGCCACTGCGTAAACAAGCTTATCGCTTTAATAATAATTATTATAATTAAAACCAATAGCAACCATTTACAAATAAACATTTCTATAGTAAATCTCATAATCCCTGTTTGATCACCTCCCCGGATCAGACCTCTAATTTAACCTTTTTAAATTTGCCTATATTTTTCCCAGAGGTCTAATCTATCTCTGTACCAAATTTTATCGCAATCGGTCCAGCCGTTTAAGAATGCATAAAGGACAAAAAGACAGACAGAAATTTATTTTTATATATATATAGATAATATTATGTTCTTTAGAGGTACTCAAAAGTTATGATTAATAGTCATGAATTATACAGGTGATTTTTTTATCATGTAAAACTCAATAAGACAATATCTTAGGAAATAAAAACAATTCAAATAATTTTTTTTAAACATACCTACAATTTTACAATGTTTATCTAATGATTATTAATCAGTATTTATTCTTGAATTTAAAAAAAAAACATAATATTCTGCTTACATGTTCATGATAGAAAAATCGTCGATGGGAGATGGTCAAGGGGGAGGGGGGGCAAACGTTATATACTATTCGGCGTCGACTAAGACTCGACAATTTGGGGTTGCCACTGCAGATTACACTTGCGGCTATCTTATTATATTACACTAAACCACGACCGTAGTTGCGGGCTAAAATGGTCGCATCGACATCTTATATACTATTAATTATCGATGGCTTAATAAATTACTTGTATCTGCATCCAACATCCGACGTTGTCACCGGCGAAGTCAGCTCTGACCACGTCCAGCATGTCGACCGGGAACGGCCTGAAGGTGACAGACTTTTCGTACTGGTCGTGCCACGTGCACCGGAGCTTCCTGGCTTGATCCCAGACCTCCTGCACCTGTGGGTCGTACTGGATGACGACGATGTTCTCGAAGTAAGTGCCGGATCCGGAGTCAGCCCCATACCCATATAGGCCGTTCTCGGTGTTGCCGGAAGTGCCACACGCGTGCACGCCAATCTCGAAGTTTACGGACGTTCGGCCTAGGCCGGCTGGCAAGTGTACGCAGTTGCCGTTGCTGTAGTGGCCCTTGCTGAACACTATCCCGTAGAACGGTTTGTCGAAGCTCAGAAACACCTTCATGGAGTTTTTCTCGCACTTGACGTCCAATGACACGATCTTGGGCATGTCAGCGGACGCGCTGCTCGGCCACGGATCGCCGAGCGCGTTGCCTACCGGTCCGGCCGAGTACACCTTGTCCATGGCCTCAGACTGTTGGGCAACTAATTGCTGTTGTTGTTGCTGTAAGGATGGTGGAGGTGGTGGTGGTCCGTGGTAACCCGCGTTGTGATGGTGATATTTGCCGGACTGCTGTTGAGATGGTGGTGGTTGAGCCTGCTGCTGAGGGGGTGGTGGGCCGCGATTCAGTGGTAGGTGGCCACGGATCGGTGCCGACTGCGGTTTCAGGTAGTTGTGTTTGGCTATGGAACCGGACGCGTCTTGGTCGTCCACGTCGTCACCGGTCTCCATGGCCAGCTGGTCAGGGTTGTGTGCCTCCATCGCGTCATCGCGCTTTTGTGCCGGCGACTGCAGCGGCCCGTGCTGCAGCTGCAGTTGCTGTTGGTCTGACTGTTGCAGCAAATCGTCGATTGATTGCGACGTCCCGGAAACGGCTTCGACAACGTCTACTTCTTCCGTCATCTGTACGCAGTTCGCAAATATGGCGAAACAAGAAAAAGAAAAAAACGAAACAGTGAGAACGATGAAAGGAAAGAAAAACAATTTCAAAAATCTCCTGGAATTTATTATTATAGCATCGATATAATATAATAATATATAATACATAATATCCCAAAATGATACCACTTTAACATAGACTAAGCAGCGTTCACTAAGTTTTATCAGTTATAATTTTATTTTGTCGTAACCGGACGAGAGCCGTTCAAAGTGATATCATAAGATCTGATATAAATTTGTAACAGCTCTATGTCACGTCCACAATTAATGTATAGGTAATATATATAAGTACCATTTGTTTTCATAATTTGGGGCACCACCGATTTAAACCAAAAGTAACAGAAATATAGTGGCCCACACTATAATATGCAATATGTATGGATAAATAAATACATGTACCTAATATATATGGAGTGTTGCATAGGTTAGGTTAAAATTATTATATTATAATTAAATTTTTATAATATAATTATTGCATTATATTATATTTTAACTGCGTATGCATTGATAAGATTTACATAAAATCTTCGTGACTATATAGCGATTGATTAAAGAAGTATCAAACAATAATTAGTGCAAATATGACGTATGCTCAACGAAACATATTATGTTTAAGCATCTCTAAAAATTAGTTCCATCGATTCAAATTATATAAATTAATAAAATAGCTTTAGAGCCAATATATTATAGTCAAACCGGATAAATAATATTTTTGGGGTGTAACTATAAGTTTCGGTTTTATCATGTTGCGCCGGGCCAATGTTAATAGTTAATGGTTACCTATAAATACTTGAACGTACTTGCAGGAACATTATTCGAGGATCTTTTCCGGGACGGACTAAGGAAATTTCAAATTGCCCGCGATACGTGTTATTGTATATTATGGCTATATAGGTACTTATTAGCCGCGGCGGTATAAAATATATAATATATAGATCGCGGCGATCTACTTTCGAAAAACGCGAAAGTTGTAAAGGATTCATAACCAAGCGTACACACAGCATATTATATTGTTGTACATGGTATTATTATTATATATAGTACACGCTCTACACACCGTGTCTGGCAAACGGAAAATCCACGAAAACGCCTGTTTAGGTCTCTCGATGTGTCGAACAATAATATCATATTTACATATATTTTACCCGTATACACAATATGCATTTAATAATAATAACTATATTATTATTATGACGTGTGCACGAGAAAATGCGTTTGTTGTTTGCGCGCGTAAACGATACGCGATATTATATGCTGCTTAACGGTACCACAAAGGTTACCTAACCATAACGAGTAGACAGCACTACAGCAAAGCAAATATAATATAATATATATCTAAGTATAATATAAGATCTATATTCCGCAGAGCAAGTACGTATATATATACGATCGTAATACGGTATAATTGTCCATAACGTTGTATCTATATATTATTATTTATACACCGCGTGTCCCGTATCAATTAAATAGACCAATGGTATTAATGACTGTGTCGTAAATGATACGAGTATATTTTTTTGTGTCGCCACTTGGACGACGACGTACTTATACCTACATACATCAGCTGCAGTTTTTTTTTTCTCGTGTCAGGCACATCATTATGTAGGTACAATCCTCAAATAATAACCAACAAAGTATACGTATAAAGTGAAACCATAAGTATAAATATAAAAGACAAACAAATAGATCAGCTGCAGTTATCACGGTAAATTGTTATTATTGTTTTTTTTTAAACGTTTGACTTAAAAAATGAATTACTTAGTGTTCGTCGTATATATATACCATGTACACATATAATATAAGTAATATTTTTGATTAGGGGTACTCACGCTGTACGCCAAAAAGCAAAACATCAGTGACAGTCTAAGGATCATTTTTCGTCCGTGCGGTCTTATTGAACGATCTGAAAACATAAATAGGTAGATATAATAATAATAATATACTATTATAATATAAAATATACATGCAAATAAATATATTATAAACAATAAGCGAATCAAAGTAGATATTATATGTACATATCATAATCCCAACAAAATCCCTACGAATAATTATCACGGTGTCTGACGGGGGTGTGCACGGCCGAAGTGGAAAGTTAAAATTTGAAATCGATTCAAAAAAAAAAAAAAAAATTGTCTCTCGAAAAGTCCACCGCGGCAGAATCGACGAAACGTGCGTGCGTGTGATATGGACCACAGTCTGGCGGTGCCTGATACAGGTCGGTTGACCGCTTTGAATTTAAAAAATAATAATAATAATAAATAAAATAACGATTTCCTTCCAGTCCCGGACCGTGTGCTGCCTACTTTTGTGCGGTAGTGCTGCAGTTCGCGTCTTCCGTACATAGATGGATAAGAAAAAAAAACCATCAGACAGATGATTCCGGTTTTCGCGCTCGTCTCCGCGTTCCGCGGCGGCACATCCTGTTCACCGGGAAACCTGGAGAGAAACACTAGTGACACACTCGGACATATATGTGTGTAAATCGTCCGTTTTTACCAGTACGTGATCGTTAACAATGACGGTCACCGATGTACTGCACACACACACACACACACACACACACAAATATACACAAGCGCGCGTGCGCATATTGTATACATACGGACTGCATCGTAGTAAGAAAAAGAAAAAAAAATATTGGTATATTATTTAATGACCATATAAGTTATAGAGCCTACGGATCGAAAAGAAAAATACGAAATGAACTTTCTCAAACGTCTCCGAGCCGGATAGCCTTTCAAAAACGTCGACCTCGCGGTGATATACACAATCGTACATTATATACGTACAATATTATTATGTATTGTATGTGAACGATTTCTGCGAGCTTTTCAAACCGCCGTGGTTATTATTGCGATCACGAGAACTATTTAGATCATCGAGAGGGAACATATTATAATTATTATATTTAAATAGGAATAACGTGTTTCATAATTCGATAATAATTAAGAATGAATGCACTGCTCAACTTCCGAAATCCGGTTTTATATGGTCACAGCGGTGTGCGACCCGTGAGTGGGTCAGTGTTCTTCTTAAAAAAATAAAAAATAAAATAAATAAATAAAATGGGATAAAAGTCTTAGCAGTCTCTCCCGACTAGGTTACCATGCTACTACGCATTATGTATGTCGAACATTTTTATGGTAATATATTATATTATACGTTTAGGTCAAGTACCCGAGAGAAAACGCCGGCAGCTGCAGTCGAGCCCGGGCTGCCGATGCCCGCTCGCCCGCTCCCGGCGTCGATCAGTGAACGTGATTTTCAATAGCCGCGATCACGTTTTGTTTCTACGAAACCATTATAATATACGTACCTACCACCGCCGATTCTCTTTTCTTCGCCAATCGATCGGTTTGCGCATGATGACGATAATAATATGGTAAAAATTGGCGGATGTAAATCGTATATATACATGTATATATTACCAACATAGATGATTATATTCGGCGGCCCGGGTGCCAGGTGCTCCCCTGGGGGTTTTCTGGGTCAGATTTCTGATCGATTTATTACCCCATTTCCACGTGATTGACCCACAAAAACGGTGTGTATCAAAAACACAAAACCGTTTAACAGCAAAATCGTATCGCGATGTGACGAAAAAGTGTACACCGCAATGATGCGTGTATAGGTATAATAAACCAACAAAAACTATAATAATATTATTATGTATACGACCTAAATCGCGTCCGATGATGATAAGAACAAAATGGGTATACAAACGAAAAAATGGTTGTTCGCCCAAATGCATAACACGAAGTACAATGTACATATTATAAGATGTATCGATGCCAACAGGTATCGTTCGGTGCCGTTCTCATTGTAATGTATCATATTATTAAACCACGTGCGATTCTGTTTAAGGTATAAACCGACAACATGGACGTTAGATTTATGTTACATTATAATATTATACAGACGTCATCTGCAGAATTGGCGTCCAATCGTCCAAACCTACTGGCTATACTGCACATTATTGTGACAGCGCTGTCGCAGCAGCATTCATTGTTATTCGTTCACGCATATGATATTAGGTAGGTACACTCGGTTATCGCGGTCTGTCGACTGATCTGCCAAGACTGCCATCCTATATACTCATACACGTCTAGGTATCATGGTCTATGAAACGTTTATGACCATGGTATACTCGGGTATACCACGCCGGTATTCGGTATACTATGATCGAGGTAAACACGTTGCGGGTGTCCGCGGTAGGTATATTTGTCTATATTATACGATCATTCCCATCGGTAGGTATACACTGCATTATTATATCGGCACGGTGCTGCGACTCAATCGTACACGAAACGAGACCATCGAACCCATTGTCGTCCGTCCCGAGTCTTACTACTCATGTTAATGATACTCACAATGTATAATAAATAATATATTATATATTATGTTCTCTGCCGATTTACGTGACCGTGCATACGTAATGCATAACCGCGCGGATTAGGCCGTTGCAATTGGTTTTTGTTCGACAAGCTCATTGTCTCCCGAGTTTAGCAGCTTTCTATTTTTGCTCGTCGCGTCCACGCAGCATCCCGCGACACGGACCCCCTACGAACCGTTGTCCTGCCATAAGTTCCGCGGCGGCTACGAACTCGGACGTTTTATTTTCACTTTTAAACGCGACAAAAAGGATTAAAACATTGGTCCGCGAACAGATTATTAGAGTAATATAATATTATTACAGTGCTCGGAAAAACCGCGTTCAAATGAACACGTTCGAATGATTTAGTTAAGTTTTTAGAAACTTAACCGAGGGAACGTAGTTTTTTTTTAGTGTCAAAGAATTTAATTCATTTTTTAGAGGAACATAAACAATTTTTATTCGTTCTTTTTTTCGTTAATTTATTCTTAAGTAAAGGGAATTTAAATAATTTTTAGAGGAAAACTTTTTTCAACTTCTTTTTTTTGTTTTGTCAATATAATGAACTATACAAACATTTAAACCTATAACGACAATATACGATCTACGATTAACACTGTTTACTAAATGTCAAGTCGACTGAAGGTCTTAAATTGTATGAAATCAACAAATTAAACATTTTAAAAACAAAATAATTCCATAATCAAACAATGTATCACTTGAAATTATAATAAACCAATTTTAAATTACTGAGGATCTAAAAAATATTCTTTATTTAGAAGCTAGGAAAAAAACTAGTTCCTTTCTTTAAGACAGGAACGAAAAACGATTTAGTCCCTTCTTAACAACATGAACGTGAACGTGAACTAGTTCCTTTTTTAAAGGGACTTTCCAAGCACTGTATTATTATCATTACAGATGTGTGCCTATACTATATTAGATCGTTGTAGTCGCGCGTAGGTACATCGTAATTAGTTGATTATTATTGCTATTCACGCTCTGGGCCGGTTCCAGAAACGATATTTTATGATAATTATTGGACTTATTATCATAGTTTCGATATTTAATTATTGTCGTTCGAGTCGATGAACAGCAGTACATAATATATAATATTATATTATATTCCCTATATTATGGTATCTGCATGTATAATATATCAAACATATGAACACAAAATTACACAGTTATTAATTTTTAAATCGTGTCGGTGCGTCCATCGTCCATTATTCGTTCTACATACCTACTCCAAATCACTATAAGTATATTATCATCTTGTAATTATATTATTTTATATCGTATAATACATTATAAGCCAGTAAGCACTGTATTTATACCTATTAATCTAGACGTCTCGCAGCTTGGACTTCCGACAAGTATATAAAGTTAGTTAGTCAACTAAATGTATCTATGTATTATTTCAATCAATGTTCAATACCATTGGTTTGATACTAATTTATACACCTAGATCACGATCTTGTGATATTTGTCGAGTCACGCGTTTATCAATGAAAATTACGAAATATACGTGTTTCCAAGACTATGACGATTCGCTGCAATCTTTCAGTGATAAATAATAGTAATAATACCTATATTAATATTTTCTGTACAACTATACTACCGATATAAACTTGTTAGGTAGATCTAAAACTAACTGCAACCGACAACACTATAAACCACTAAAGATAAATTAATTATTTTGAATCGCGTCCAAATAAAAACAAATATATGCAAAATCGTTGTCATTTCAACCACCGTTACAAATATTTTTTATTTAGTATTCGACCTATGTTGGTTTTGAAAAACATTTACAGTTTATTAACTGAGAACAGATTTAAAGATTTGGCGTTGCTTTAACTATATATTATTCGTTTTAGCTGTTCTCGAGTGTTGACCGTTTGTTAAATTTTGTATTTAAATAGTCAATAGAGGCAGTAAGTATAGACTAAAATTAATAAAATACTATCAGTACTATTGTTCTAAAAGTAATTTATAGATAATAATTGTTTTTTAATATTTTATAGTTTTAGAAATGGCATAACGCTTGTTTAATGTTCATTGATGTTCCACTCAAATTACTATTATCAAATTGGACGAATACAAATATACAACATACAAACATATTCCATAACAATTAACAAATGCTAAGCTGACGTTTAAAAACGAATTGATTGGTATTACCCACGCATAAACAGGTTTTAACATCTGAAAAATAAGTAGGTACCAGCTTATTTATTGTAATCGTTTTTTTGATCGTTCAGATAGAGTTCATTCATACTGTCAGTTGCCCGGGGATCGGTTTGATTCAAAATTAATAGGTCGTGTCAAAACTATTAATAATATTTAAGTAAAATAAAATATATTTACAAATTATTTTTTGCTCTTAGCTGACCGCTGTTCGTAGTTCATGAGATGTTGTGTAAACATTCGTCAATATGTAGGTAGGTACTTACAAAAAAAAAACTAGTATTTGCTAAATTTTAACGGTTTGAGTATAAATTTTGATATTATTCCTGGTTTTTAAACCTATCACCCTTAGGCCTGAACGTAATAATTTTCAAAAATTATTAATAGATAATAAGTCGAAATAAATTCATATAAAACCACTTAAAGTATACGTATTTATATGGTGTGAAGTTATTTATTTTTCAAGATACCACATAAACGATCCTATTATGATATTGTGTGTGTGAATAATAGGTTTTAAGGTAAAAAAGGACTAATTGACAAAACTTAATATAAATCAGTAATCACTATTAGATTCAAAACCTATAAGGATCTTAGAAGTCCATTATAGATCGACAAGTTCCTCATAATTAGGTGTTTTTAAAATTGCATGTTTTTAGAGATTCGTTGTGAATACTAGGGTTTAAAAAACCAAGTTGTCTTTAGTATACGATAGTGTAAGACATGTAAATAATAGAAATCTTACCTCAAAACTAGGAGTCTGGTCTCACAAACACGTAATTCGACAGCAACTTGTTGTATTATGAAAACAAAACAACAGCACTATTGTAACACTATTAACAAAAAAAAAAAGTATAAAAAAAAACTTTTCGGAAACTACAAAAAGTTCTAACGATTTAGGCCGAACAAGCAGTTGACGCGACGGTTTCAAGACGATTAGTGATCGAGAACTCTTGGCCGGCAAGAAGAAAGGATCAATAAGATCCATCCATCTCTTCGCCGTGGTTAGCTTTGCAGGGGTCCGATGATGATATTGAAACGGCGACAACGTGTTTCCGTGTCCCCTTCCTACTTCACGGCCACTCGTGATAGGTACCAGCCACTTGGTCATGACCTAGACCTCAACAGGAACAAGTCGGATGGTCTGGTTTCATCAAAGCCCGCATAGCAATTAGTCTGCATGTGTGAGTGTGTGTGTGTGTGTGTGTGTGTGTGTGTGTGCGCCGTCCCTCTCTCTTCCCGTCTGCACGTGTGTATACTATACGTCTCTCGCTCTCTCGCTCTCTTGCACTCTTTCACTTCCCATCTGCCACTCACTCCATCTCTATCCATTTCTCCGCTGTTTCTCTACGATTTTGTGCTTCATTGAAACTATTTGTACGGATATGGCCCGATAATGCTATTCTAAGATAATAATATAACGTATAGGCACTCCACGAAAGTAGTGAACATGCGCCAAAACGCATATAGAAGAGAGAAAAGTCCTACTGTCTAATTACACAATTGTGTAAACGCGTAGCCTTTATTTATTTTTAGTTGTGAAATCTTAACATTAAAATCAAATAACCTAATTTCAAACAAATATTTTTGCAAATTATAATACTAATGTAGAACGCAGGTGGACAAATATATTTTCTAGTCGAATTATAGATGTTCAACAAATTATTAACATACAACTATATTATTACAATCATATTACTCCATACAAATATTTGTTTTGGTAATATTTGTTTTTGCTCATCAGTAAACAGAAAACCGTAATAATTATAATCAAATTGAAAACATATTTTTAATATGTTGATTTTTAAGGTAAATATACAGTACCTAGGTACATTATATTTCTTGTAAGTTGTAATTGACATTCGTATAATATCATAATATATAGATGTAGGTACTATATCAGACTATCTAATATGAACAGTTATTTGGTTGTAGAATTGAATTTCGGTGTTTATGGAATTGATTAAGCTTTCTATTTACACCTATACCATTTGAAATAATTTTACTATACTATTTTACTTTACTTATACTTTTTCAACAATAAAATGTATTTTTTGTTTAATTTTCCAACTAAAATTATAAATAGTTATTAAAGTTAAAAATTGTATTACAAATATCGATTGTTATATACATATATATTATTACGTAATAACCAATGTTTAATATTATAAAAATGTTAAAAATATATTTCTTTTTAGTTTTTATTGATAAAAAAATATGTTATCTGATAAGGTAGGTATTAAAATATAAGGTCTAAAACTATGTAATAATAACAATAACAGTTGATTATATACGACATTTATAATAATTGGTTTTTTGTACCCTCTTAATAATAATATAATAACTTATAAGTTATAACTATATTATGAAACGAAACATTTTAATAACATTTTTCATAGTGACATCACGATTTTATTAATTTATGATGTATTCATATTTAGCACAATTATGTTGTAACACAAGTGACAACGCTAAGACAAGTATTACCTACTTTTTTTTGGTGCCGTATTATGGATTATTTTTATAATTTATGTAGGTAATCCTGAAATTTGTATATGAACATTTTTTTTTATCATGAATTCAATTTACTATAGTTAATATAGTTAAGCAACTTAATTAATTAAACAGAATTCAAAAATAGAAAATAATATTAATTCATGACATCGTTGAATGATTTTATTTAGCCTTTTAGGAGTATAATATATTAATAATTACGATTAGGTACCTAACTAATTATATTAGAATATTTATAATTATACTTAATTTCTCCTTTACTGTATTTATATACATAACGTGACACTAAAGACATTTCACAATAACGACATGGACCGCCACTGAATTCTATATACCAAAATAATATCTATGAAATGCATATTTTTACAATTATATTATAATTCTAAATTAATAGGTATACGGGAGGTAATATAGGTACTGCTAACTAAATTACGTGTATTAGCTACTTGTTAGCGAAAGGTGTGTGATGTGTCATTAACGCCGATCAAAAGAAAACTGAGTCTATATTAAATTCAATAGTCCAGAATAAAAAAGGGAAAAATAAAAAATGCTTGACTATTTTTTTTTTTTTTTTGTATTAATTTAATTAAACTTTTGCAGCTAAGGTCACTAATTTTTCCAGATTGTTATACAATGCTAAAAAATGTAATATTAGTAAACATTATTTCTTTATTTTTTAATATATTTGTATATCATAATATTATGTACATTGGAAGAATATTAATTGTAATTAATATTATTGTTAAATTTGAATATTCAGTACGGTCTGTCTGAGGAAGGAAATGAGGTTGATCAATAATAAATAATAGTTCGATGGATTCGTATAGGTTTGGTTTTATTTTGTGTTTGAAACATTGTTCTTCATAGGATCTGAATTTCGTGAAAATGTGTGACTGTCGTTGTCAATTCACATACATGACTGTATTTTTTGATAAAAAGAAAACCAGTACCTATATCTTTAATTAAAATAATATCTAATTTCGTCCAAATATGAACTTTAAATGCCTATAAAAAAAACTGTGTTTATATATTTTTTTGATTTTTCTGGTACAATATGAAATATATATGAGAATTCTCGTTTTAAATTTTCAATCCTTAGCTATAACAATTAAACATCTAATGAATGTTTTACAAAATAATTTGCAAATTTTTGAGATTTTGGTCAAAACTTTGAACTTAAAATAGGTTCTATAAAAAAGCCATGCCAATAGATCTTTGATATTTCTCAACTGTTCTTATTAGAACTTACGAGGACTTTTGGGTTAAATTTAAAGGATTTTGACCCAAAAACATTTAAAGAAAAAATTTTAAATGTCTATTAATAGCTCAAAACGAGTGAAAATATTTTTAAAATTGTATGCTGTATAGAAAATGCCAATAAAAAAATTTGACCAAAATGTCATGTACATACTGTTTTTTTAGAGTTAATTACATCAAGAAACAAAATTGATTTTTTTAAAAACTTGTTAAAAATCTTATTTTTCTTTAATTTTTTGTTTGTTTTTCTTGACGGTTTTGAAAACTCCCGGGAAATGTCATATTTTATCTCCACCCCCATTCTCTACCTAATAAGATACTGAAGTAGAAAATCGAAACATTTTACTGCTCCAAAACGTGATGACCGACACAAATTAAAAACAAATAAACTCACATCATTGAAAAATCTATACGCTCTGCTCAGAATCTAAAATTTTAAATTAATATTTGTGCACATATATTTCGCAATGAATTACAACTTATAATTAAAAATCAAAAACTTTCAAATATAAATCTATTGCAGGCAATACTCTGATATATTTTATCAAGTACAATATAAAACTGTATATTTTAAGGAATGAAAAATAATGAATTGTTTGTAAACGTAACTTTTATAACGTATTCTTTCGTATAGATAGGTATATAGTAATTGATAAGGTTGTTAGCCGTTAGGTTTACCTAATTATTTCAAATTTAGCAGTAATAAGATAAATACTAGAAAGTTAATTGACACTACGATTTATATGTTGTATCTATAATATCATCTATTTAAGACATAAGTGCATAAAAACCAAAAACTAATTGCATAACGCAATTTAATTATAGTAAATATATGGATGTTTTTCTAACACTTTTTTCAATAGTAAAATTGCTCAAAAATATTCGTGTAGTACTTAATTATAGATCGAAAACCGAGACATAAATTGTACGAGTGCCTGTATTAAAATTATAGAATGCTCGTTTTCTAGAATACCATAAAAAAAATACTCCAAAAATGGAACCGTTTTAGAATGTGATTATAATCGCTTTGAAATGTAATTAGACAACACCCTAGTGGCCAATCGAACACACTAATCTACTAAATTTAATGTGTGAATAAAATATAATATAATTCAATTATTGTGTATAGTAACCTGCTATACACTTGAAAGTATGTCACATTTTGTAATTGTTGACGGTTTAAGTTTAACTTTTTAGTTTTAATTTCGGGGATTGTAAAAATATATTATGTGTATTTTACTCTTTGATACACCTGATAATGAAAATTCATAACAATTAATCCAGTATTATAATTATTTAATAATATAGCAACTAGAAATGACTGGAAATCACTTAATTTTTTTTTTTATCATCAGTTAACATTAATTGTTTTGATTGTATTATTTAATGTATAAAACTGATTATTAATGTATAGATGTTTTGAAGCTAAATTCTAAAATATATTTTTTTGCCCGTGCTTAAGTAAATAGCTGTAAGCCTATAAAAGAATGTTACAATACATTTTCACTTTCATTATTTACCTACTTCTCAATTAGTAATGTAAATATTAAAGACATTTTTAAAGTATATCATACATTTCTAATATAAAAACTTTAATGTGAGTGACAATTAATTTAATTTAATTAAAAATATTAGTAAATATATGTTTTATTATAATACCTACTGTTGTAGTAATAGTATAAATGCAATATATGTTTATCAATTCATGTATGTTTATTAATATTATGTACTATGTATGTACCTACATACAATATACGTCATTATATTAAAAATTTCATTTTTTTTCATAAAATGTTTTTATTACCTACGATGTTTTTAGAATAAATAAATAAATTGAATGATATTTAATATGAAATTGAATATTTTCAAAGTCAATTTTCGTAAAAGTTATGTGGCACATGTAAATACCTGAAAAGACTGGTCATAAAAATGTTGTAAGAACTCCACCCGAGAATTTATTTCCATAGAAAAGGTCAGTAGTAAATTCCGCTTCTGATATTCATGTAATCGACAGTAATTATTAGTAGTTTCGGCTTTCATCTTCGCTCCGCTTTCTATACTATAACCCTCGATTTGTAATAAAACACCCGACGAGTAGGTCAACGATTTAAAAAAGAATTTGGTTTTGAAAATGGATTATATTTTCAACAGTTATTTTCCTAAAAACTAAATAATACAATATTATCAGATTGAATTATCTATCAAATTAAAATACAAAAGTTATAGAAGAAAATATAAAATAAGTTAATATATTTTCATAAAGAAAATAATTTGTTTCCAAATGATTTATACGATTTTTGCTGGTAAAATTATTATTCCTATTTAGATATATTAAAACTAATATTATTAATTTAACAATTTCAGTATTTCAACAATATTATTGTAGTTATATGCGTTTTTATATATTGTACTTAGTTAAAAAAATTCTTTGAATAATAATAAATATCTATTTTAAATGTAACATAATATGCTGGTTATTATTATTTAGGTAAATTAAGAACTAAATCACAGTTAAAGGTTGTAACTCTTTGTACTGGCCTTTGACTATCATACTCTATAACATTATATAGTTATTATAAATACTAATAAAACAATAATTTTATAAGGGGTAGGGCGTACAATAAATTGATTTATTAAGAGTAGGTATTAAGAACATTGTCCTTAGAGCAAACGGCATTGATGTTAGGTACGTGAGAACTGCCGAGTTTACACAATCTATAGGTAATGAAAAGAAACTATGATTAAAATAATTAACCTCATAGTGTTATGCTGCCGAGTATCACTGGCACGATTCTTGAAATATATTTTACAACGTAAAAATCGTTATAAACATTTTAGTAGAGGAATAATTGAATTGATAAAAAAAAACCTTAATAATAATATGTATAGTAATGAACGATTAATTTAATCAATTAATTGCCATTGATGATTTCACACGAATGTGCAGTATAAAGATTATCAGACATCAGATTAAAGTAAAATTATTCATTTTTCTATTATTATAAAATAATATTCAACAGTTTTTTGACATGGTGTCTATAGTTATTATTTAGCACGGCAATATAGTTCTGCTACAATTTAAATTTAAATTTATCTAAAATATTTTTTTACCGTAATATATTTATATACTTATTTTATCGAAATATCGATCTTTCCATAGTTCGTTTGACTAAGTAAATAAAGTTTTATTCTTCTTTGTGACATAAAGGCATACAAAATTACTCAACAATTTTTTGAGGTTAGTTTTATCCATTATAATTTTCAGTATCATATTACGTCGGTATCCTCGACAGATCACGCATATAGGTATGTATTAATTTAGTAAGTAACAAAAATGTATTTAATATTATATATTATTACAAGGTATATAATACAATTTGAGTAGGTACCTATTAGTAATTTATTATAATATACCATATACATATAATATGTACAATCAACTTAAACAACTTTAACGACACAATAATAATTTGGTTTGTTTTGGTTTAGCTGGCCTAATAAAAGCTAAACAAATATTAATGAAAAGAATCAATTTAAAGCTCATAATTAATGCTAAAAATAATGCATTTATGCATTTGCATATTTTTTAGGTTGCTGTATATTCAAAACTTTAATAATAATTTTATTGAAATAATATTAATAATAAAGTATTATATTAAAATATAAACATTTTTTTTTACCAATAATAAAAAATAATGCACACATTTGAATATTATTAAAATTTTTGAATAATTATGAATTATTTAAAGTTCATTTTTGTATAAATTCATATTTTATAAAAAAAAGTATTTACTACAAGACTATTTAATCTATATTTACGCATATATCAGGCTGAAAGATCTATTCATGAAGAGGAAAATAATGAATTACATTATGCTTCTTCTCGCAGAAGTACGCTTTTTTTCAATTCGATAATATCAATAATTGTTAATGACCTAAATGAAAAAAGGCAACGGTGAGAGGGAGTGTATTCCCCAAACCACCCTCTTTCATGGGCCCAGCGCCTATTATATATCAATGATTTTTCTTCGCATAAAGTTCCGATACCTACCTACTTGATCATAATTTAAAATAAATTATTATCGTATTAAACTGTTACGTAATTTAGATTAAAGTTCACAGTTTGTATAATTACTCCACACATTTAAGTTTACAATAAAATATGCAAAATTACAGGGTTATGTTTAAGAGGGGATGAGGATGGGAAGTAGCTTGGGGTGTTAAATTTGTAAATATAATGCACAATACGTGCAATGGTTGACATGGCCAAGTTATAACGTTTATATAACTAATGTGAATCAGGATGAGTGAGAGGATAATATTATGAGTACCTAGTACACCGAAATCCCAAATATGACTTTGAAAAATGTTAGTATATTAACTATAGTAGGTAGCATTGTAACAGGTATCCTGATAATCCTGGTGGTAACCGCAATAGTTGTTGTATCTCACGTGGTGTATACCTATATGACTGTATGGTTCAGTACCTAAAATTATTATATACATAATATATATATAATTGTATATGCAATAATTTACAAAAAATACTCCAACCCACTGATAAAAATTTCTTTTTATCCGTGCTCCAACCCAAATGTTTTTATCAAAAGTTTTTATCAAACAACGCAAACAATAAATTGTGAAAATATTAAGCGATCAAGAAATTTGTTTTAATGATTCAAAAATGTATGGTCACGACTCACGAGTAAAATAATGAAACAAAGTGTACCTACATAATGGCCGTCTTAACTCAAGTAACATAATCAAATTTTAATGACATTGGTCAAATAATCTCAATTTTATCAAAATGTTACATTGGCCTTTTTTCCATCAAGGCACAATTATTGATATTCGTTTTATTTTATATTTAGGTAACTATAAATAATTTGACATAAGCAGGTACCTATGTGTATGAGAATATTTGACTGAAACGTATTAGCATCGGATAACAAACGTATATTTATAACATTAAGACTCCCACACACAGCTTTGAATTAAAAATAGTCAATCTATTAATATATTCGTCAAAGTTCATAATACAGTGATATATTATATTCTCAACAATATTTTACGATAGAAATACAAAACGTTAACTACTCGCGTCTGACCCGTAGCCAGGTACGCTTACGCACTCTATAGTTACATACCACATCACTTCGTGTATCAAACTCTTAAAACAAATTAGTTGTACCGTTTGAATTACAATCGTCATCAGTATTAAACATTGAAGGAGCCGTACACCAAGGAAAGGGGATTGGGGATAACATATTAATTTCCGATTTCATGTGCGTATCGTGTATGTAACAACGACGATATTGAAATGTTTTTTTATCGACGTCATACCCATATTATAATGATGTGTATAATAATACGATGACAAATGTCCCATTGAAAAACTATAGGTACACTAAGTTGTATGGTAATTTACTATAATACGTGTTAAAATTTACACCTAAATCGCCAAAATTGCGTTAATACTTGCCAGTTTATTTTGAAGATAAATATATAGTTAGCCCAC
>WHPZ01584326.1:7615-34441 GCA_016617965.1 Macrosiphum rosae | reverse complement strand
TGTCAAGGTTCTGAAAATTTTTTTCAATATTAGAAATTTAAACGTTTATAAATTATTGCAACTATGTATTTTAGGTACTTTAAATCAGGGGTCGGCAATAGGCGGCGCGCGAATGGGAAATAACTGGACCATCAAAAATATTTTTTTTTTAATGCCGGTTAACACATAACCGCACATCACAAATATTTTATCTATTTGTATTTATACATGTATTTGGATGTATTTTTACTTCACATACATATTATGTTAAACTTCGTTCTCCAAAATGATGTATTTAAATAATAAAATATAATGTTCAAGATTAACTGATATAATGATATCCACCTTGAAAAAACTCTGCACATTAGTTGTTCTCCGAGAGTACAACATTTTAAAAAACCAGCTAATATTATATTATTATATTAAATAATTTGAATACATTTCAAATTTGACATTTGGCCTTTCAAACATTTGAACCTGACTATAATTTTTTCATGCCTGGAAAAATAATCTTTTATTTTTTAATTGGCCTTAAGTATCGTCAACTATGGCTATGAAATATTATCATTAGTGCATAATTTAAATGATATATAAAAATGTTTGGTTTATATTTGATATTTTATGTATAACCGATGAATTCAGAATTTGTTTTATATACAACGTTTTTAGGTACAATAGTGTCTATAAATATTTATATTTAAATAATTGGAGTACCTACTATTTACTAAATTAGTATAATTAGGTATACAATATTAAAAATAGATCATTAGATGGAAAATATAAACATTATAACTGTTTGTAGTAATTCTATAATACAATATATATTGGCCTGCTATAAAAATCTGCCTAGTTGTTAGCATACCTCCCATACAATAAGTTGAAATGACGCCCTTGCTTAATGAGTTAAATATTTTTAAATGTATTTACTTACGTACAGTATTTTATAGAAAATTCTAAATTCTAAAAAAGGAAACAACTGATTATGCTTAAGAATTCCCGTTTTCCAGATTATTTATAAAAGTTTTGGGGATTTTCAATTTTGCCCTATATATAACTAATTCCAGTTTGTTACAAGAAACCATCCATCAAATTGAATATTGAAGCATTTATTTTTGCGTCATTGTAAAATCAATATAATCTAAAATTGATTATGTTACTTTAGTTAGATAGAGACCATGCGAGTATGATGCCTCTTTATAAGAGGTTATTGATACAAAATGTTGATCACATTTTAAGGCAACAAAATATAATAATATTATAAAGCTAAACGGTCACATTTAAATACATTTATATTATAAATGTATTTAAATGTGACCGTTTAGCTTATTATTACTAATTAGTAGAGACTAGAGGTACCTTTATGTCTAGTATAATATGCACTACCTATCTAACAATGTATACGCAAAAACAGTTCAATTACAGAAAAATAAACTGTAAAATACCAACAACATTTTTAAAAAGGTAGGTACAGAGTACCCTAGTCATACTCGAAAAGTACTTGGACCAGTGGTACCCAATAGGTGGTCCGTGTGTTGATGTTAGGGAGTCCGTGGTTGTGTAGTACTGTAGTGATTTTTCATTTTTATTTTATTTTAGTGAAATTATCAAATTCGTAGTCATTTGAAATTCCGGGTATTTTTGGACTATTTAAACTCGATTTACCTCAAAAAAGGTAGATAATTAGTTAATTCAAATTGAATTTTCAAGAGGGGTCCCCGGACCAATTTAAGCTATAACTAGGAGTCCGTGGCTGCATACTAATAGGGAACCATTGACCTAGACAATGAAAATCATACCAGCAACGACAACGATAAAAATACCAACTTCAATAATAATAACAACAATACGCGCTCTTGTGTGTCTAAACAGGTGAAACTTATGTTCCTGGTGTGGATGCCGTGCTTGTTGTGCATGAGCCGACCTGACCGCGACGAGCCACCCAGCAATGGGAACAAGTCGTCGGACTCCAAGAACAAGTCAGCGGCGTCGTCCATCCACCACCTGCCCGACCTGGAGTTCCGGGCCAAGTCGTCCAGGAGCCTACTGGCTAACGTGCTCGACCTGGACGACGACCTACGCTCGTCCACCCGGAGCTACCCGGGAGCCCGGAGCCAAGTAGCGCCAATGCCCGAGCACGTGATGGTCGAACAGCAGCAACAACAGCACGCGATGTTGACCGGCGGCGGCGGAGCGGCGTCGGCGGTGGCCGCGGCCTCGTGTCTGGGGCCTCACCGTGAGCTGTCGCTAATCCTCAAGGAGCTCCGGGTGATCACGGACAAGCTACGCAAGGACGAGGAGGACGAGGAGACCACCAACGACTGGAAGTTCGCGGCCATGGTGGTCGACCGCATGTGCCTGTACATATTCACATTCTTCACGGTGGCCGCCACCATAGCGGTACTCATGTCCGCGCCGCATGTCATTGTCACGTGATCGCGCCACCGACGTCATCGCATCCGGTTCCGGCTTCTATACATAGATTTTTTTATATATTACAATATAAAATGGTTGCGGCGGAGCAGCCATATTCTACTGCATGACGACCACATCTGAAGTCGCATCTGCTAGCACGCGGATAAGTGGCTTGTAGAAATCGGTGTGGTACCGTTTTAAATATAATATTATTAAATAATTATTAAATACTCCTCCTAATATCTAACATTATTATAACTATTATAATTTTTTCTAGAAACTACTTCTTTTCTAATGATGGTTAACTAAAGTATATATATCTATAAATATATATCTATTTGGTTTACTATATGTAATAATAATAATGATATATATTAAACTGCCCCTGCTCCTTGAAACGAATTAATGAACGCACAAAAATAATTTGAGTAGATCGTACATTATTAACGTTTAAATCTGTTCCATGAAATATTGAACCGGACACTTAAAATTGTAAGGCATAATATTATTTGCATCAATAAAATTAAAATAATATATCCGAGCGAATAACATTTCAAAAACAAACATAATATTTTATACAAGGAAATACATTTTAATTATTAAAATAGGCATATTTATACTATAATATAACAAACCAATTATTGAATTTACTACAAAGTTGGTACCTATATACCTACGTACCTACGTTTCGGTGTACGATATTGTCACATTTTTTAAATATATTTGTTAATTTTTTGCATATTTTCATAACACCGGAAGAGTTGAATTTGATGTAGATAAACTGCCATGCGAATATATTATATTCGTTTATTCATTTTTTTCGTCTTATTTGAGGAATAAGGGCACTTAACAAAAAAAAAAATTCGTATTTGACATTGGAATTCTCATAATAATATTAGAAACATTCTAGAATCGATAAATTTTTCATTGTCACAGCGTCGTAAAACCAACAACATGTCGTGACACTATTGAGTTTTAAAATCGGTAATTATTATTTATTATTTATTATTATAACGATATATTATCATATTATATAACTGGACATCGAGATACAATATGAAATTTTCTATTACTTATTTCCAAAAAAAATAGATTAAACTAAAATGTTTATTTAGCTTAGTTTAATAATGATATTGTATTTTCACATAAATTCACTTCTTTCAAATTATCTAACTTCTATTGCATAATATTGATAATATTTTTAATTATTGATATTGGGTTCCTTAATATTATTGATTTAACTGTGAATAGTTTGAAATATAAATTCGATTTTCACACCAATGTAAACACATTTTGCATCGAACCGTCAACAATATATTTAGTTGATAATCGTTAATATACCTTCCCACCCAGTGCAAAAACGTTTATATCAAATTGCACAGGTTTCACAATTTCTCTGAAAATAGAACATAATATAAGTACCTTAATTCCCCGAGTGGCTTGATTATTGACAGTTGTTGTCTTTAGATGCCCACCTACAACGTATACAATATATTACTCTAAGTACTTATCAATTTTTGGTTTTACTAATTAAATATTAAAAATTATTTTAAACATCTGTGACTTTGCAAATTGCTTACATAACGTGTGTTGCTAATTAAGTTTATTTATTTTTTAACGGTGATAATAATTATTAATAATAATTGTTCATTGGGAAAGTATTTCACCATTATAGAAATTGCAATAAATTATAAGTCTGAGATAATTAAAAACCATACCACTATAGAGTTTTAAACGAATTTAAAAGTCTACTTGAACATTTTTCCGTAGTAGGAAATGGATTTTCCTTCACGAAAAAACAATCCAAATGTCAAACTATGTTTTATTTCAACTTCGGTTCTTAATACCTATTTATTTTTTAAATAATGTGCTGATAAAATGTATGTGTAGCTATAATTAATATTAGTATAATTATTAGATCGTAAATATTTTACTGGAATACGTGTCAATAACATAATTTATTCCATAATCTATCTCTATAATAATTACTAAAATTACTAAATATTATACAATTATTTGCCATGACACACAATTTTTGTGTCTTCTTGCTCAAATTAATATATATATATGTATATATAATATATATTTATAGACTTGATATGATTATATTATTAGTTTAGCTAAAACAATTTGCTTTTTATTATTCATCATCTGTGAAGTAAGAAATAAATATATATTAATCAGACACACCTATAATTAATATCTAATACGTAACTATATAAATAGATTATTATGCGATCGGATTATACAAATAATCGTATTTAAAATTAGTACAAAATCGATCACATACATTGTTTATGTATTTTTAGACATGTATTAGAGTACTTAACTGTTTTATTTTACGTGCACGTTTTGCTGTGACAATCTTAAAATTTTAACATCATAACGCCCAACGGTAAATTACAATAGTAATACTAATTATTATTAAAATTATTATCAATATCATTATTATTATTATTATTATTATTATTATGATTATTATTATAAATTTAACTATTAAAAATGTCTAATGCATTAAATGACAAAATCTTGAGTCGTCTTCCGGTTCAAATAAATGTCATAAAACAAAAACAAAAAAATAAATGAAAAATATATAGGTTATAAAATACTTAAATTTCATTTGATATATATATATATATATATAAATTATATACTACATTATACAATTTAGTAGAGATATCATAGAATAGCGATTTGGAATTATTTAATTTTCTTCGATGATGTTTCATGATTGATCGTTAACAAACAAAGTGTTAAATAATAAATTCAGCTCAATTAATTGCTTTAATAAATAAAATAAAAGTAAAATTATTGTAAATTAAAAATACATAAACTACGTTTGTTTAGAGCTATACATTGTTTACGTAATATAAACAAAACTATTTTATAAAAATGGAAATCATTTTAAAATTAAATATAAAAATGATTATAAAAAAAGTTTTGTATTAAAAAAAATAAAATAAAAAACATGTAAATACCTACTTTGTTATTTGTACGTTGTTATTGAATCTTGTTAACATAATTATAATTGATTTTATATTACTGTAGCCCTTAGAAATAATATGAAATATTAATGTATAGGTTTTGAGCATTTTGTTATGTTTTAAGACGTAATTGAATATAAAACAACTATAAGAGACTTAAACTATGTGTAACATGAATTTGACAACTTTATATGCTTGAAAATATGTGTAAAAAAACACAGTAATCCATATTATACATCGTATTGTAAGAACATTTTACTATAACAACATTATTATATCAAATTGTTCTAAAACGTTATTTTATATAGTCACTCTTGTCAGTATTATTTTTATTATTACCTATTATTACTTTTATCATCATTAGTTCAATTAGACAAATAGTAAGATTAGTAAATTAATTAATTGAATATTTAGGTAAAAAAAAAAGTATCACGTCTTCATTTATACCTATACCTAATTGTTCGTCAGATTTCATATAATATCTGGATATTTTATTTTGATTATATTTAATAATTTTATTTTATCTAATTGTTATTATTGTTTATTTGTTTATGTTTAGATGCAGAACGCTCTGTTGTATTTCTTTTCCAGTCTTTAATCTAATATTATTATTAAAAATTACAAAAAAAAACATACATAGGAAATGTAATACAAATAAGTCCCTAATTAGACTTAGTTAGATTCAATGATTTAATACTGTGTGCCCTAAAACCATATTACTATCATAAAATTTAATTAAAATTATGGTCCTGCTCATCTAGGCGCTGTTTTTTAAATTGTTAAGCAAAAATAAATGATTAAAATTAAAAATATATTACATGATTATTATGAAATAAAATTAAATCCATTTTATTATAATATATATATATATTATACATGTGTTTATATATATTATGTTATATTATCGTTAAGCAAAATACAATAATTTCGTATTCGTTATCAACTTATCGGGTTATATCCATTTAAATTTTTAAACTTTTGTTTTTGTTTGTACGCCTTAGTTCATCTTTCTCTGCCATTTTTTAGCAGACAATCAAAAATATTAATAACATTAAAATTTGTTGCAAATCAAAGGAAGTATTTTCTTTTCTATTGTTTAAAAATTTTAATCATTGTTTTTGTATTATTCTATTACCGTTTCTATTGCTGTAGGTTTAACGTTTCACTAAACTGTGCCACGTCTCTTTCTTAAATTTTTAGAGTTTTAGTAAATAATAACCGTTCAATCGTGGTTTTGAATAACTTATCATTGTTCTGGGACAAATTCTTTTCAAACCAAAAAAACAATAAATAAGAGTATAAGAATGTTAAATTGAAAGATTAATAAACAATTTTATCACACGTTTTGTTATTTGTTACTAATGGTTTCATATAGTCTTATGACTTTTTCTCGATGTTTTTTTTTTTTATATATATAAATGTCATAAAATGCTAATATTCTTAAAGTTATTTATATCATTAGATTACATAATGTTTTGTTAAGTTTTTTTGTTTTTATGTTATACAAAATTTGTTTATTTTATTTATACAGTTGATGTTTATTTGTTTGTAATTTCTATGACAAATCGTAATGTGCGATTTTATAGGCCAACATAATTTTAAAGGCCGAAAAATATCTAATATTAATATTGATATCCGTAATGTTATTATATTATATTGATGAAACAATACAAAATGGTGTACCTACACATAATATAGATTTGCTCATAGTATTTGTTAACTCTTGTGTAATGTAGATGATGTTTAATTTCAAGCAATTTGTACTTATAAATATAAAAAGTTATAATTGTGATTATTAAATCATATTAATTTTAATCGTTTACTGGGTATTCTGTTAACTCTTACTTTCACCTAATATTAATACATGATAAAAATAATTTTTTAACATCAATGAGAAGTGTTAAAAACAAATTAAATATGATGAAACCCGATACTGTTATTTAAGGTTTCACCTGATTTTCGATCATATGTATACAGATACAGCCGTACATATAGATATAGCCTTATGGGTACATAATAAGAATAGTTTGTTTATGAAAAGTGATAAATGATAATAATACTGTATAGACCCAGTAGCGGATCCAACAGTCACCCAAGGGGGGGGGCGAATTTTCAAAAATTAAATTGTTTTTTTGTTTAGTCAAATATTATAATAGAAAATAAAGTTAAAAAGACAGCCCAATGGGGGGGGGGGTGAATGCCCCTTCGCCCATTCCTCGTATCCGCCACTGCGTAGACATTATAATAGTATATGGTATATTGGCATGAGCGTAACTACAATTAAATGTTTGTAACATTATTGCAAAAATGGTAGTAACGGGCAGTGAAAGCTATGTCCTCAAATAAATATATAATGCTGAGGATAATTCTGAGAACCCACCCACCTACAAACAATAAATTTTATTAAAAAATAAAAATTACCAAAATTCGATCGGAGGCCAGAAGGTCACATATTTTTGTTAATTTTATAGCGCTATCAAAATATAATTTATATAATTTTTTTTTTTTAATATTGATTTTTATAATATTATATATATTTCTAATTGAAACAAACATTTTTTTAAAGGATAAAAATATATATAATAGAAAATTATTAAGAAATTCAAATTAACAGTTTTTTAAGACGTGTATGTAACTTTGATTTTTAAAAGGAAAGAGCTTATTTTTACGCCTTAATCTCCACTATATTATTTATTTAAACGGTGGTCTTTACATTGATAGAAAAAAAAATTAGGCAAACTTAGATGACATACCTATTGATGGTTATTTTTTAATACAAATTCTCATTTTTTAGAATTTTGTGGTGGAAGGATTTCCGAGTGAAAATCAAAACTAAGCTAGATAGTTTAAAGCACTGTCGAGTAACAATTTTGTCCAAAAAAGTTTTTAAAATTGTTAGTTTTAACTGGGAAAGGGGTTGAAAACAGTTTTATTAAAACAACGTTTATGTTACTTTCGTAGTTTCGTCCAAGTTTCTTCTTCCTTAACTGAAAAATAATTTAAACTTTAGCTTGATTTGGACGAATTCCGTCGAAATTCTAACTTCAGCCAATAATACAATTT
Organism: Macrosiphum rosae; assembly: GCA_016617965.1. Lineage (NCBI taxonomy): Eukaryota > Metazoa > Arthropoda > Insecta > Hemiptera > Aphididae > Macrosiphum > Macrosiphum rosae. Next base: position 26,003 of record WHPZ01584326.1, on the reverse strand, counting down.
TAGTGTTGATTTAAACTCAACTTTTTTTTTAATTACACTTTAAACACCTTTTAAGGAATTTCTCATCACAATTTCAAGTCTTTGGATTGAGCGAAAAATTATTTACTGACAATAATTGAAAAATGACTTAAAAAATTGATAATATTTCATGGCTTTAAAGCTTTAAAAGCGTACAAATGTATCAAGTATAGAAAATACTAATATTAACATCTGAAGGGAATTTAAAGGATCGAAGGTCAATCATTTTTAAGTTATGCCAAGAAAACAATATCGTATTTGTCCAAAATTAGTATTGGTTTGCTCTGAATCTAAAATATCAAGAGTCACAGTCCTCACACACCGTAAGTATTATTTTGAGTATAATTTACTAGTTGGATAATTTATTTAAATAACATTATAAATGGTGTGTTTTATCCAAAAAATGATTTATTACAAACTTTGTATTAATATTGTTTCGTTTTAAGTTATGTTACACTAATTATTCATTGTATAATAAACTAGCTGATCCCAATCACTTCGTTGCCCATAAAAAAAATTATGGGTGGAGCCCTCTCTAACTTTAAAGTGTTGTTATGCACTTATGCCTATGGACTATTACCATAGGTTCAACCTTAGACAATTAATATGATAGTATATGAATTTATTTTTTAACTTAGTTAAGTTAAAATGTTATATGAAACTTACATTACAAGTAACTATTAACTTATTTTTTTTTTTTGTTAAATATATATTAAAAATAGCCAGTAATATGGTTTAAAATAATAAAAAGTAAATGTAAATGCAATATGCATCATCAATAATATTATAAATGTATTATATTTGTTATTTAATTATTTATAAATTAACGTAACCTGGATTTGAATAAAATTAACTCAACATTTATTAAGTTTATATCAATACAAATCAGTTGTTGATGAAAATTTAATTTTTAATTTTTAACTCGTTCATGCCCAGGCTTCTCATTACATGCTATATTATTTTTAAATTGTCTACACACAATGAAATTTTTAAATAGTTACACTAATTTAAAGCTAAATATACAAAGAACAGCAAGAACTTATTTTTACATCGTTCTACTGTCTACTGTAGCCTGTAGAGTGTAGGTACTTAATACGTCAGTGTGGACCTAAAAGTTAATAAGTAATAAGAATAACCAGGTTATTACTACCAGGAATATGCAGTGCTTTTTGCAATAATTAGTTCAACCTCTAGAATTACTAATAGAAAAATAAAATTCTTATGGTAAAATCATTGATTATAAATACTAATATTTATAATCTAGGATAATATAAATTATAAAATACCCATAGACATAGTGGCTAATTAACAGACATATTTGCTTAAAATGGTTTAGTGTATTCAATTTATTATTCATTATTGAATTCAAATTGAACACATCCATTAAAGGAAATTAATTATAAGGTAATTAAAAAATATCATCAATTAAAAGGAGTTTTTTTGTGCCAAAATAAAATTATTAAAACAACTACATAATAAAATTAAAAATTGATTATTATTTTTTAGTACTTAACAATAGTATATATGAATGTTTGTGTAAGTTTAATATAAATAGAAAATTATTTGTTTATTAAACAAGCACGGAGGAAAATTAGTTATCAGTGTGTAAGCATATGAAGTACAAAAACTTATACAAAAAAAATTATTAATAATTATTATAAATTTAACTCTTGAATACACTTCAAATGGTTACATAGGTCTTCCACGTCCACGTCCCTGTTGTTGTTCTTCACCACCACCCGACTTGGGATTTTTAATAGTTTGATCTACTGACAAAACTAAACAAGCGGCTTCAATAGCAGCTGCAAGAGCATTTTTTTTAATAATCACTGGTTCCCAAACACAGTTTTCAAAATTATCTACAACATGTTCCCGATTGATATCCACACCAAATGCTTCACCCCCTTGAGCATGTTTTTGGCGTAATTTGTTCAATATATTAGTTGCATCAAAACCAGCATTATCACATAACTGTCTTGGAATGATTTCCAATGATTTTGCAATAGCAGCTACAATCAATTGTTCTTTTCCAGCTATTGATCTAGAGTAATCACGAAGTACTTTGCTTAATTCCATTTCAATAGCACCTCCACCTTTACAAATTTAAATAAAATTAATAAATAAAATAAAAAACAATCTGAATTAAATAAATTAAAAATGTATTTACCAGCTACAATGGAGTCATTTTTTACAGTTCTTCGGACAATCATAATAGCGTCATGTAAAGAACGTTCAGTTTCATCTAATAAATGTTCACCACCACCACGTAGAATAATAGTGCATGCTTTGGCATTAGGACATCCAGAGAATATATTGAATCTATCGCCTCCAATTTGCTTTTCTTCAAAAGACTCACATTTGCCAAGTACAGAATCATTTAAGTCATAAGTTGTAGCAACAATGACACCACCGCATGCTTTCATTGTACGTTTTAAATCTTCATCAACCACACGACCAGCACAAAACATGTCTCTAAAATAATAATTAAAAAAACAACCAATTATGCAACACTAAATAGGAAAGTTGAATTATCTCACATACCTGTCAGCAAAGTATTGAGTGGCTACATCGCCAATTGGAAGTTTAGACAGTACTACTTGAGCTCCACTTTTATAAATATGTTCAAGTTTCTCGTATAAAATATTCCATTCTGTATCAACAACTTTTTGAAATTCCTGTTATCATATACATGCAAACAATAAATTACTAATTGACAAAAATTATACGGTCCACGCACAGACCTTATACTAATAGACTGGCCGTTTATACACATAGAACGGTCATCAATAGAGAGCACTCTTCATGTGTGAGTTCTGACAGCAATTATTATACATGTACTCGACGGAGAATAACAACACTGATGTGATTATACCATGGAACAATATAGAAGCGAAACTCGATCAGCTGATTGGGGTTTTGTTTCTCTATGATCTGAAGTCTGAACCTCGAAAAACATGGAAACATTTCCGTGCACCAACATGATGTTATACCCTACATGGAGTTGGCTTGTTTACCATTCCATATTTTAAGTATGCCACGCCCCCTCTGGAAACAGTGTTCAAGGCCACAACCACCCGATTTGGCCAATTCACAGAGTTTCATGTCCCTGATTATACTGTACATCACTGCTTTATGTCTGGCCGGCTACTACCACAGCTACTCTATAGGCAAGACCAGTCTATTAGTATAAAGTCTATGGGTCCACCACACTACCACCAAATGGCTCTGATGAAGTGCTGCAGTAGGCGACTTGTCCAAGGAACGTATAGGCCATAAAGAATTACCACACCACAAATTTTGATTTAAGCCCACGACTCTATGTACCATATGGTTTCAATACACCACATCTAAACCTATCAACCATATAACTCATGTAAATTAATTCAAAAATTGTATATTTTGTATGGTTAAAGAGTCAAAAATACTTTTAACAGTATTCATTTTTTAACTTTAAACATTTTAAGCATTAAAATAACTTTAGAATTTAAGCAAGATTATATAAAATTATTAATAGTTTAAACCAAGAACGCTTGCTTTGATTTTAAGCCTAACAATTTAAGAATGGGAGGGGTGTGAGGCAAAGCCCCCATGGGTCAGCATTAAATTATTTTGCACTATCTTGGAGCACAGTTTTTATAATGTTGGATTGAGCTTCTCTACTTAATAATTCCCAATTTGAACACTGGTTAGTAGTGAATATATAATATGGAACAATTATTTTTAAATTAGGATGGTGGTTGGAAGATATCAGGAATGGGGATCGTCAGTCCACTTTAGATGATGTTATGGTGAGGTAAGAACAATTTGGTTGTGCGCAACCACATTATCTTAGCAAATGTAGAACAGTATAAAATAAGTCATTTAAATGCTAAAATACCAATCACTAATCAGTATTCATATAAAATAATCAGTATTCATTTAATCCACCAATAGTAAGTGTTCTAGCCTCTAGGATTAAATAAAATGCAATTTCTAAGACGGAGACAACATATTTGGGTGTGGCATTCTCATAAGTCTTAAGTACTAAATAAAATTCCAAATTCAGGTTATTTTTAAGGTATTAAATTTGTTTATAACTAACTTAATCCCAAATTTAATTTACTCAAAGAATCTTAAATTCATAATATTAGTAAAATAAATAATTGAATTTACCTCAACAGTATTTACTCGCACTTCAGCATTAGAACGTTCAGCTTTTAATTCAAGCTCAATATTAAGCAATGCAATTTTTGGGCTTTTATAATGTTTTGGTTGCATTTCAAAACCAGCATATGAAAATGTTTTCTTAAACGACACACCAGTAATTAGTTGTGAATCCTGTTAACATACACAAATAAATTAAAACAACAATAATTAATTGTGCACACAATTTTTTTTTCAATATAAATTAAAATAAGTTAGATACTTTCATAATTAATTACATAATATTTTAAATATTAAGTATATTTTGCATGGGTTAAGGAGAAAAAATAAATAGTGCCTTGAAATCTTTGTAATAATTACCTATTTTGTATAAATAATTATTAATAAAAGTGTAACATTGTAGTATTTATTATTCAGAGTTTGTACCATATGTTTGTACACTAATCTTTATAAGATAATGTCCTTTATCTACCTAAATTATTTTTAAGTTATTCTTATTATGTTCAGTTGTTCCCAAGCAAAATAATATTCTATACTCCGGCCCACGAGAGATCAGGACTGCTATTCGACCAAAACTCGTTCGATTTCGCGCATCTCCCCACTCAACCAACCGACAGCGTTTCGGCGACTGTCAGTGTCGGTCGGCAATGCTCAACTGTATACACTGTGGCACATAGTGGGGAAAATTGGGCTCCGCACTGTCATGGCCGGTCAGTCTGCATGCGGGCGACGGTACTGATCTCTCGTGGGGCGGAGTATACCTTTTTAACAGAAAGTTTACATACCTTGAAGATTTAAAACCTTAATTATAACCGAGATTATAACCTAATAATTTATAAATTAACAAAATTAACCATCTAGGAGAGGGGTCGGCAACATTTTTGTTGAATAAATAAATATAAAATTTTTCACGGGCCATAATTTGAATCATGGGCGGATAGGCCTACCGGGAAACCAGGCATTTCCCGGTGGGAACCCCCTTTGTATTTCGGCAATGGGGCCCTTTTTATGGTAACACAATGACTCATTAATATTATACAATTACAATAGAAATTTGAAATATTATATTATAATCTTATATCTATAAATCTATTGGTTATTACTATTCTGTGGTATTTTACAAAAGATTTTTTATCACCTACAACCAACAACTACAACGTCGATTACCGGTTGGCGGTGGGTAGTGGTCAAGGGAGCGTATGTAATTTGCGCCAAAAACAACCCCTCCAAAAAAATATTTATGTAATTTGGGCCACACAAAACTTAATAAAAGGGCATTAAGTAATCTGCGCCATCGTTTACCTACAAAAATGGTAATTTGCGCCATTTAATTTTTTTTATTTGGGGCCCCTTTTAATAATTTCCCGGTAGGCCAAAAATAGCCTATCCACCTATGATTTGAATATACCTTATTTTATATATATATATTTTATTATATATACCTTATACAAAAGTGTATGCCTAATCATATCAAATTTAGTTTTATAAAGTTCACAACTGTCAGGTTTAATAATTTAACAAAGTATCTACAAACAAAAAAAGTTTTAATCTGCAGATTCCAGTGCATACTATCTCAGTTGGTGATTTTTAAACAAATTATAAATTTGACTCGAGGGCCACATAAAATTACAATATTTATAGATCTGTTTTGAAAAACAGAAACTACTTAATTTAAATCTGAACTTTTGATTTTGAAAAGTAATATAAATAAATAAAAATTAATTTATGTAATGCAAGATTATTGATTGCCTAATGTAATTATTAGTTTGTTATAATAAAACTAGGTAACAATTAACGTAATTTTTAAGTAATTTATCCAACATTGAAGACTAAATACAAATTGGACAGTAACATAACGGAATTGTACTAGCTAACATAAAAAAATTACCTGTAATCCACCACCTTGAACTTTTTTAATACCAATCATGTTTAATGGCAATAATTCATCTAATAATAATACTGCGTCAACGGCAATCTTTGAAAAAAAATCTTTTTCTTGATGAATAAGCTTTGAATTAAGAGCAGTGGCAGCACACTTTTGAAGGAAAGTACGGTATTCTTCATCATTATTAAATTTCATCTGTAAAAATAATAGTATTAATGACATGATGATAGAATTAATTATATTCATATAATATTATAATACAAATATTTATACATATGTATAATGTATACAAATATCAGTAAATTACTTTGTAGGCAATTTGATCAATTCTGTCTTGTGCAATTTTTAAGCCTTTACGCAAAGCTTTAATGATAATTCTGGGATGAACTCCTTCTTCAACATAAGGTTTCACTTGTTTAAGGAACTCTCCTGCTAGTAGGACAACACTAGTGGTACCATCACCAACTTCAGCATCCTGGGATTTAGCAATATCAACAAGAATTTTGGCTGCTGGATGGATGATGTCCGATATTTTCATAATTGTTGCACCATCATTAGAAATAGTTGCTGTACCTCGGCTATCAACAATCAACTTGTCCATTCCACGTGGACCTAAAGTTGTACGAATAGCTTCAACAACTGCTTGACAAGCAGTGATATTGGATAATAGTTGAGATTTGCCTTGGCTATCTTCAGTTCCTTCTTTAAGCAATAAAATTGGGGGACGCTAGAAAAACAAAATTTAAAACATAGGTGAGTATCTATCTAAAATAACGAATACAGTTACAAAACTGAAAATATCCTCGAAAATAGCATTCAAAAATAAGATACATTTTATGCTTTCTAGAACAAAGAGTGAAAATGTATATTATGTAAATACAAAAACTATGGTATATTTTGTAATTTCATCAAGTACCTACTTAAACTTATAAGCTATAGGTACTCAAATGATGAATATATTGGTTTCTCTGACTATGTACCTACAGAGTACCTAATATAACAAAACTAACTTTGAAAACTAGAAAGTGAACAGTAAGAGTTTTAAACATGTAATATAAAATTTGAATTAGAGAATATTTTTGAAACAATGTCATCTGCATTTTAGATTTTATACTATAGTTGAATAGTTACATGTCTAACAAAAAAGTTACAAATTCTAAACGGAAAAACGGAAAACAAATAAATAATCAATATTAACACTAGGTTATTACTTATTACTATACAAAGCATAGGTAAGTGAAAACTGTTGATAAATGGTCGGCCTTTAATAAAATGTCAACATATTATTTGATATTTTATCAGAAATCACCATCACGGGATCTTTTGGCATTTCGGTTATATTTCAATACAATATCGACCAATATTAAAGACAATCAAACGATCTCATATTTTGCACTCATGTGGCGATAAAAGTCTGGTCTATATTAAAGGACCTTTCATTTATCATGTCATGAAATATTTTATTGTTTAATAAACTAATAATTTTAAAAGTACACTTACCATCTTGTAGAATTTGTATAAACTTTAGTGTAGTGTAAATTAGTAAATATCACAATTCACAAACAGTCGAACAGACGAACACTGAACAGTACAAGAACTTGGGATTTTAAGATTTTAGTATTTAGTTTTCATTTTTATAGTTTCTTACTAACCTACAATATTGTATTTCCCTTATGCAAACTGCACACGACTGCAAAGAGGTTAGATAATTGTTCGGAGAAATTATTATCATGGTGGGCAAACACGACTGTCGTAATTGGATCATATACTATATATCATATACTATGAATCATGAAGATTCTCTAATCTTAGATCATGTCATGTACTAGTGAATATAGCTACGGAGTATAATTTTAGGTATCTGTGGATAAATATGCGAGAAGTCGCGTTGCGCATGCGCATATCGACCACCTAATTCGGTGACTCGTCGCTGATATGATCTAAGCTGTCGTATTGGCGATTGAAAATGATAAGATGTATCAGGGAAAGTGTGTATTTATGATTTATATTATGTTATTTAATATTTTACTAGTTCCCAGTTACAGATCCACCCCTCGCCGGCCTGTTAATTGATAAGCTTTCAATCGCCAATACACAGATATATATATAATATATATATATATCTATCTATCTGTGTATATATATATGGACTACGGTTGTAGCATAGAACAATGTTGTAGGTATATCTTAAACCGTGCTATGGACGCCACTGTGATCGTATATTTTTAACCATGTTAAATATTAATAAATTAATAATTTTTGAGCATGGCCATATACTTAATTCAATTAAATTTATGACAAAATAGATAAAATAAAAACATTTTTTTATAGATATTTTGATATCAAATTTTGACGAAACGAATTTAGTTATTTTGTTCTAATTTATTCGTGGGTACTTAAAACGTTTTAAGTATATTATTAAATTGCATACACACAGCACTACATCAGTACAACACAGTTGTAGGTAACACACAATAACTTTTTCAAATCCAATATTTTTGAGGCATTAATGCAGTTCAGTTCCGAAGCGATTTTTTGAAATTTTTTTTTAAAATGTGTGTTTTTATAAAATATTTAAGTAGTAATATTGGCTGACAGACCTATCGTCTTCTCTCAGAATCGTTTTTCTCATACAATGATTTTATATCATTGAATTCAAATTTAACAAATCCATAACAGTGGAATCCCTCTACATTTACTACTTAGGCACAATTAGTGGGAGGGGCTGGTGGAGAGGGCTCTTAGTCACCCCATTTTATCCTTAGCACCCTCAGTTTTTTAATCATATTTTAGTTTAAATAAAAATTATCACTGTGTATGTGCTGCTAATACAATTTTAGTACCCCCAGAAAAATGTCTTCAGTTGCACCCATATGACCTACCTATTACAAATTACAATTTACAATACAGATGAGTGGTACCTAACCACTTTTTTGAGATTCCATTTAAGATTCTGGGAGGAGCGATGAATGTACCTATTGTTTTTACAATGATCTTTTTTTTTTTAAGTAAAACTTCTTTCTTGAGGTGTGGTACAAAAAATGAAACAACACGTTTGTTTATTTATTTATATATGTCCATAGCAATCATCAATAAACAAAAATGTCTATCGTAAATTACATATTTTTTTATTTAACGGAGCTACAGTGCTACACGTGTTCTGCTTAGCGTACAATTTACTATGTTAAGGAGACAACTTAGCGGGTAATGGCAAGGTAATTGGTTTGAGAAAAGTATTAGAATATAATTTACTACAGTTTTTTGATTATATTTTTTTTTTGTTGTGAAAAACTATTTTTAATTATATGGTGGAAAAAAGTTTAAATACATATGAATATATGATACAACTATAATAATATATTGGAATAGTTTTTTGAGAGAAGTTTGTGTTGTGTCGATCAAGGTAACTGTATTTTGGAAAAAAAATTTTATAAATTAAATAGTTGGAATAAAATAATGAAAGTATTTAAATAAGTAAATAAGTTTAATATATTTTTTGTGGGTACTATTTAAGGAGTGTACCTCGGCGATATACACTTCAATATAATATACACTTTTCAAATAATAATTGATAACCACCATTTTTTACTTGAAAATTACAAATATTAATGTATCTAAATTTTAAATCAATATAATATTAGAACCAAATTCAACCAATTGTAGATTCCAAGTTATTGAACATTATGTACATAGTACATAGTACTACATTAACATTTAATTATAGATAAATTATAATTTATTAATAGAATATACATTATTATACACTTAATACTTTATACACTCATAAGTACATAACATTATAGTCATTACAATCTTTACATTAATATTATCATTTATCAGTCTCAAGCCTGAAGCCTCTGCTCGGAACACGACCAGTATCTCGATAATCGATATCGAACGTCCAGTTCTATACTATAGTAAACAATTCAACAGTTAAAAGAGTGACCACTCCCGACCATGGCTAATGTTATTTGTGTTATAATGTCGACGGAGCGACTACCATTGCTCAATATCTCGAAATCGTAACTTCAGTAACTTCACGCGTAGTTAACTTAATTCCACATTGACAAAGTTTTATTTAGTTATTATTTTTACCGAATATACGCACGTTGGTTGAAGAGTGAAATTACAATTATTTACCACAACAGTCTATACATAGCTCGTGTCCATCACATTGGTATCTTCCCTTCACATTTTCCCAATCTATACTCAGAATAATCATGCCTTATGAATGGACACTTGTGGCCGAGGACTTCGAATCTCATAGTTGGTGCGAACTCGGACCCTCCAGGCGAGCGGTTCGCAGTATTATGAACAAGAATATGACCGTTCAAACCGATTGTGACGCGATTTTGAAGTTTATTGACGAGTTGCCCAACAAAAACTCCCCTTTTAGTATTACCGAACGTTTCCCAGAAAACAAGATTTACGTAGACCTCAACCACTATCACAACGTCAATAACTTACGTTTGATGACCATAGCAGCATGTACCTTTGAAGGCCTTCAAAACGTTAAAACGTTAAACCACCAAAACGGCCATAGAAAAAATTCTGCTCCTACACTCTTGGTGGAGGACAGAATATATTATAAACAAGTGAACGATGCCATCGTCTCGTATTCGCATGCAGTCCACAATATTTTTGCACCTCACAGTATCTGTATTAACGATCAACACATTTTGGGCATTTACACAAGAGCAAGTTTTGAGAAACAATGCAGTCTTGTCTGGATTTAATTAAGGCCAAGAAAGATTTATAATATTTTCAAACACAATATTTCTTACTAAAGTTTTTATGTAAATATTATTCATGGTATTTTTTTTTTGTTATACTACCTATCATAGTTTCTTTATTTTATAAATTACATTATGATGTATGTTAATGTTAATGTAATTGTAACATATTTTGTCATGTAGTTATTATCTCATCTTATTGTCACTATTGTTCTAAAGGCTCATATAAACATATTATTAATTATTTGTAACTACCATTACCATTTACTATATGTGATTATTATTCAAGTATAATTCAGTTTAAATTGATTACATTTCATTCCAAACCAAATGCCTACTTAACATTTTACGAGTAGCTATATAGCTATAGTTTCAGAAAATAAATTAATCATTCAAAAACAATGTTCTGTTCTAATAGAATCAAAATATGATTTAACTATCTATAGATTAGACTTCAAAAATTGAGACCGTAACAATACCATCCATTTATAATAGCTCAACATTTTATATTACAATCTATATTACTATTGAATAGCAAATATTATAACACTATTTATGTGAATAACCTACAAGGTATAATGTTGTCGTTTTCTAATTTTAAGTTTATTTATGAGCTCTTTTCTAAAAAGTTAAAACATAAATATTGTTTTTTCTAACAAATCATTTAGTGAACAAATCGGATTGGATACAAGACATTTATAATTAACTATTTAACTGTATACCTAATCAAATAAAAAATAATTTTTAGTGCAAAAAGCCAAACACTGGATGGCTCACTTTTTATAGCTCTATAGTAATAAAGAATTTTAGAATTTATTCAAAAAAAAAAAAATCGATAATCAATTGAAAAAAGTTAATTTTATCTTTACATCATACTAATAGTCTAATTTAAAATAATATAGTTTTAATTTTTTGACAAAATAAAATCTTCGGGGTAATCTATAATCTTTGGGTATTTTTCAATTTCTTCTTTACTATAAGAACCTAGTGTTTTAGGTATAGATCTTAATGGTGGAATTTGGTTGGTAATATTCTCCATAACCTCTTCTGGTACATTAGAGTCTGAGTAAATGTGTAAACGTTCCATAACTACTCTTCTGAATAAGTTGCCTTTCATGTGATGATAAACAGCTTTTCGGAAAATCTGGGAAACAAAAAAAAGTAATAACTCAGTTATAAATAAAGTTATAGAACTATAATCTCTTAACTTGAAAAAAAAAGATTCATAGTAAGAGCAAATTGCTGTCAGGTAAAATATTTCTAAAAATAACAGACATTTATCTGGAATTTTTCTGTTAACACAGCTGACATATTTCGGTGATCACAATTACCATGCATGTATCATATGTCAGCATTATTAAATTTGTGAATTCATATAGGAAAACACATGTTACACATACAATGATCACAAAATTAATTGGACTACCGGTTCATATAAGATACCTAAATAATTTATCTAGTTTATCTGACAAGGTAATTGGTTTAAGAAAAGTATTATACCATTTACTTAATTTGTCCAGTTATATTTTGCTTGGAACTAAAAAGAATCCACAATTATGTGGTGGAAAAAAGTTTAAATACATGTGATTAATCATATATATATTCGAGAAAGTTTGTGTTCTTTCAATCAAGAAAACTACATTTGGGAAAAAAAATTATACAGCAAATAAAATTGTTGGTATAAACTAAAAGTCTGAATAATTCTTGGCTCAACGGTAGATGTTTGGAGACATATCAAAAGAATGTCTTATCATAAGAGTTTTGGATAAAATAACCACAACTTAATAGAAAATAATAAATCAAGTACCAAAATATAATATGGTTGTTGGCTAGCTGCCTAGCTATAATACAAAATAGTTAGGATTCTGGATCATTTAAAATTTTAAAAACATTACTTTTGTTTATAAATCACATTTTAAATAATAACTTAATTTAAATACTCTATAATCTTGATGAATAATTACTAATTGTCTTTGTTTTAATCACAAAGGTTGACTATCTATCTAAAAGAGTAAATGTAAGCAATTCTCAACTGAATAAAATGTTTAAAAATTAATTGAATACATAACATTGTACAATAATGAAAATCTATTAAGTAGTTTAGTAATAACTTTTACTATCATACCATAGTTGGATCTCTATCATGTAATTCCCAAGCTGGAGTCCAAGTTGCTCCTCCTGAATATCCCGTATGATGGAAATAAGCACGTCGACGCCATTCCTCGCCAGGAAATGCAATTTGTTTACTGTTTATAACCACAACATGATCGCCGCAATCAACTACAAGTAAAAAATTAAAACAATTTTTTTTTATATAATTTATGTTTAATTAATAATTTAACTTTTATGAGGCATAGTCGCATAGATATATTATTTATTAAATAAAATTAACCACTGGGTCAACTATCACATTTTACTCAGATATATATTTCACATGATCACTGTGTCATCACCTATTTGTATCATTAGATTTGTTTGCTTACACAGTTGGTTTCATTGAATATGTCATATTTGTTTTTAAGTCAAACCACAGTATTTCTAATTTTTTTTTAATTCATTAGGTTCTCCCTAAGCACTGGGGAACAGTGAACCACATACAAAAATTATACACAGCAATATATAGAATCTGCCATTGAAACATCATGTTCTTTTGAGATATCTGTTCAATTAAAATATTTTAGATCATTTTATTTAAATAGCTCTATAATTTGTAAAAATTTAAAACTAGTTAATTGAAAAAAAAATATAAATAATAAATTAAATAGAAGATGATTTCAATAAAAGTAAATTTTTTTTTTTTAGATGACTCGCAGCAACATAGGACATTGGGTGGGGGTGGAACGGTGAGTTGTTGTATTGGATAGGTTTGGAACACGTGTGTGTGTTGTAGCAGAATTTCTAGTGGGGCACCCGTAGATTTCTGCCATACCTCGGGTGGGAGATAGCAGCACTTGTTCTCCGGACACCGTGACTTGCCCAAAGAAAAATGCTGCCCAGTGGCAGGGAATCAAACCGGCGATGGCTGAGCTGCAACCGACACCTTAGACCGCTCGGCCACCTCGTTTCTCAAAAGTAAATTATATAATTTTTAAGTGGTAAATTCAAATTATTTATTATGATTTATAATATTATTATAAAAATATTTTGTTAAATAGTAAGAAACTACACATTTTTCAAAGTAATAAAATTATATTTTGATATAGGTAATAATAGTATATTAAAAACTACCTATTGTATATTTTGTTATTATTTAATAATGGTATAATTAACATAAGCCCATTTTTTAGAATGTTAATACATAAAATATCAATACTAACCTAAAGGATGATAAATTGGTTTATTGAGCCCCTTTAAATACTTTTCAATCGTCGGAGAACATTCCAAAGGATTTTGCCAAGCTGCATCAAACAAATGCCAACAGCGAGCAAACGTGTTCCATTGCTGCGAAGATATACAAGTATTTAAAAACACAAAATATAATACAATACCTATAGAATAGTTATTTATAATCATCGACACAATAGTCATGTAATGCTTTATACTGCATAGAAACACACACTATACAGCATGTTATAATTTCAACCATAAAGATCCAAAGCACTCACTTTTACTCTTCCTAATTGTGACATTGGTATTTGTAGATATGAACCAAGTGCAACTTAAAGAAAAAATTCACAATATAATACAATTTCAAACTTGCTCTCTAATTTCTATTTTCTATTTTCTATGGTCGCTACACGCACAGAATATATTAACAATACACACTAGTTCTCTAATCTTATGATAAAGAAGTTTCAGGAGGTGATAAGGATTTGTGATAAGGGCAGAGTGGTCTCGAGATTTTATGTTCATGGTCTCGAGTGATAATACGATAATGGATAATCATTATTATTTTTATTAAATTAAAATAATAGAAAGTTGGCAAAAATCAGCATTTTTAAAAGGAAATCGTGTATTATTCCAAATCATTTATTATTTACCACGAGTTTTTTGTTTATTTTTTTGTAAATAATTAATTATTTGGAATAATACACGATTTCCTTTTAAAAATGCTGATTTTTGCCAACTTTTTTCTACTATTTTAATTTAATAAAAATAATTTGCACATTTCTAGTTTAATTGCGTATGTTGGTTGATAGGATAATTAAATAGCTTTAAAATAAAAAAAAAAAATTGAAGATACATAAACAAAATATGCATGATAGATTTGGTTTTAATAAAAAAAAAAACTAATTGCCCATAACTTAAAAAATAAAAAAGTTAGACCCAATCTTTAAAGGGTATATGTTCATTATTTTTGGTATAGATAGGTTAGTACTTTCATATGACGCCGGCCGGTCATTTCCCCCCGGAACACATTGTATAGTAGTAAAGTACATTAGTATACGTGTAGACGCAGTGGCGAAGACAAGGGGGGACGTGGGGGTCAGATCCCCTCATTGGCTTTTTATTACCTTAGTAAAAAGTTTTGAGAGGGTGGGGGATTTTCCAATTTTTTCCTACCATTAGCTATGTAGTTTTTTTTTTCTTGATCCCCCCCTTTCAGAAATAATGTCTACGCCACTGTGTAGAGTGTAGTATAGAAGTCTCGAACACGATTTAAGAATTTAAGTGACGTAGTCTTGACTCTCGAGTAATTATTCTGTGGTAAGCACCATAGGCTCACAATATTGTGTGGTACTAGTATGGCCAATGGGTACTACCACGGTTTAAGATATCCATGGGTACCCGTATACCACTCTATATGGTCTTGACCATGACAAAATATATTATACCAAGGTGGATTTATTAATCCACCTTATCACCAGCTCGAAGCTCGATGTACACTTTGTCATGGTCAAGTCCGGATTATTTGGGGGGCACGGTCCCGGGCCCATATCTTTATCCCCAATTAATATTTTTTTAACGCATCCAATACAGTTTTTAAAAAAAAATAATTATTTAAGTAGGTAGATTATTATACTTATTAGGTAGATTATAGGTAGGTAAATTATTAAATTTAAATATAATATATTATAAAATAAAATATAAAAAAATATAATAAATATAAATATAATAAAATATTGTTTTATATTATAAAATTGTTCTCCATTTTATTCAACGAAAAATTTCTATAAATAATGAACTATGTTTGCCAATAATTTTGTTGTTTTTTTTGAGCATTTTAGATTACCGATTTACCTATTTAAGTATACATTTCTTATTACCTATTAATTATTACCTATATTTTTTTTACCTATTTAAGTATACAAAAACGTAAAGAAAAAAATATTTAGCTCTTGTCAATCAGGTATTTTAGTTAAAAGTATTAAGAGGACTTGAAAGTTGATATCCACATGTGTTGTCTCCGTCTTACAAGTGCGTAACATAGCAAATTCTACCCAAAGCAGAACACGTGTAGCTCCGTTAGTTTAAAAATTAGAGAAAATTGACCTCTTATAAAATCTAAAGGTAAGATTATTATCTAGACAAACTCATGAGCTTTTTATTATATTTTAATTTTAAAGCGAGCTATGAGTATTTTAAAACTGTAAATTGTTTGTACATTTTAAAGTACTCATAACTCGCTTAAAAATTAAAACACAATAAAAAACTATTATGTCTAGATAATAATCTTACCTTTAGATTTTATAAGTGGTCAATTCACTCTAATTTTTAATTTAGCGGAGCTACACGTGTTTAACTGAGGGTAAAATTTGTTATGTTATGCACTTGTAAGACGTAGACAAACACGTCCTCTTAATGCATATTAAACTAAACTTTAGAGGATCATAGTTAATAACCTAGCGAACCAAAATTTATCATTAAATGATGTCAAATTTTGACTGTCAAAATATTCAGAAAAAAGTTTTACCAGAATGCATCAAAAAATATAGTAGGTAGTTAACATTCGAAAAAATAAAGTCGATATTATTATTGGTACAACTGCGTGTCTAAAATTTTTGAAAATATAAAAAAATTGTCTGTTAAAAATAAAGAAACTCGTCTTTTTTTGTTTTAACGAAATTCCATATCATAGATTCATAATTGTTAAAAAAAAACCCGAGCTCAATGACATACGATACCCCCTGTATATTTTGTGTATGGTAAAAAATTATACAATACCATAAAGTCGTTAATATGTAATGAAACAATTATTTTGAAGCTAAAGTTGAAAGGGGGCCCACTAAGTGTAAGGTATCCCGGGGCCCAATTGATCCTTAATTCTTAATCCTTAATTGGTCATGGTCTCGACGGTTTAGTTTCGAAGGCGGGAATATTTGAAAGCCGAGTTTCAGCGTAGAAATCTCACATGAATATTGAACCTTGAAAATTGGGAATTCAATGGACAATGATACAGTCCTCCATACATATTATGTCAGGTGCTTTTTTTGTACTCAAAAAGTGTACTACAATGTCTAACAAGTCAATCAACTCTTATGGAATTCGATTTACGTTCAAGTTAGCCACCTCAAAATTCTAATGTCGAATGTTGAGATTTTGGAAGGTAGCTAATTAGCAATATAAATCAACTAATACAGGCAATACAGCTGTCTATCCTTCGTCCTATGAGAGAAGTAGACCGGGTGGCGATCAAAAGTCGTCTATTTCCATGCATTCCCAAACTCCCAAAAGAGTCAACTTTTACATAATGGGGAAATGGTGCCACGAAACGGTCTACTTCTCTCGTGGGATGGAGTGTAAAAAATGGCAATATATACCCACCTAATTGCTTATAATTGTAATAATTTTTATGTTTTTTTGATTAAATCTATTCATTTTTAGGTGTATTTTCAATATGTTTATTAATTATTTTATATTCCGCTGTTAATTCAATGTTTACAAATTACAATGCAACTTATACAATTA
The DNA here is from genome assembly GCA_016617965.1 of Macrosiphum rosae. Taxonomy (NCBI): domain Eukaryota; kingdom Metazoa; phylum Arthropoda; class Insecta; order Hemiptera; family Aphididae; genus Macrosiphum; species Macrosiphum rosae. Next base: position 8,375 of record WHPZ01584326.1, on the reverse strand, counting down.
TAAATATGTTTACTCAATATACCTACACAAGTTTCCATAATTTATGGAATTTAACTTATTTCAAAGATTTTTATTTATATTTATTTTTTTATTTATTTATTTATTATTTATTTATTATTTGTTATACGGGCATAGCCCTTTTTGACATATATACAGCTTACATTAATATGAAATATAATTATTTGATGACAATAAATAACTTAAACATTAAAACAAAAAAAAAACATTAACTTAAACTTGTAAATTTAAAATTTAAAAATTTAGCAATTCGTCGACATTAGGCGTCTTAAATGCACATTAGTCACATAGTTAGTGGTGGCGTGTGGGACATAGAAGAGGGCCTTTGAGCGGGATGGACGGGATGGAACTTTAATGGAAATTAATATCATTAATAATGATTTATAATTATAGCTAATTGAAATTATCGTAGATAGAATCATATATTAAAATATGAATAGTATTTTAATAAATATAAAACATTAATTTATCTATAGTATTATTCTGAATAAGATAAAAACTACTACTTCCCCTATACTTTCTTTTTTAGTTGAATTATACTTGCATCTGGTATATTTTTATTTTTATTTTTACAAGATATTTACAATCTATTCAGAGAACAATAAGCAAATTAGATAAGAGTAATATAAAATATGAGTAATATGACAGAAAAAGCCACCCAATGATGACACTACTTATTTTGTTTAGAGTTTAGTAGGAGGATTTGATCTAGGATTCAAGCATCTAGCAGGTCACGACACCA
>WHPZ01584325.1:11177-31368 GCA_016617965.1 Macrosiphum rosae | reverse complement strand
AATGCACCAACGATATTCACTTTCCAATCGAACAAGATACTGAAGTCGAAAATCGAAGCATTATTTCGACTACTTATCGTGTACACAAACACAAAAATAAAAAAATTAAAAAATTAAAAAATAAAAAAATAAAAAAATAAAAAAAAAACACACATCATTGTAAAATCAATACATTCATCGTTTCACTCAGAATCTAAAATAAATTTAGTTACAGCTATTTTAATTACTATACTCTATTTAGAATAAGACAACATCAGGCGGCCACGGTCAAAACCGGGTTTTGCTACATAAATCTGGTGTGCTCTTATTCAGAATAGACTATAGGTTAAGACATTTACCAGTAATAACTAATAGAATATAGTAGAATTGCGCGAGTATTGTATTGAAAAAAACATTCAATTGTTACAATATTATTATTTTTTTAGTAATATTACTTTTCTATATTATTTTATTTTAAAGTAGGTTTTATTTTATTTATTTTTTGTTCTAGAATATATTTAATTTTATCCAAATATGCAAGCCTGAGCAAGTGAATGATACATTTTAATTGAGTTAAGTTAAGTTGATAGAAAACAATTTAAAAGGTTAAAGTTAATAGTAATTCTAATTTTTTTTTAAACTCAGTTAAGTTAAAAGTTATATGAAAACTTAAGTCAAGTTATTATTATTTTTTTTTTTTAAATAAACTTAAAATAGCCAGTATTATGGTTTAAATGAAAAAATCATATATATTGTTGACAGTATTGGCTGTTTATAAGATTTAAACATTTTAAATAGATATGAGCATAACCCAATTGGTTTTAAATAAAAACATAATACAGTAATAACTATTTATGTAACTTTATATTATTATGACAAAAATATCTTATAACAATATGTTCTTAAGAAAGGTACATTTTTACCTATATCACATAAGTATTTATTTTATGAACATGCAATATTAATATGCATTATTAATATTTATTATAATTATTAGTGTATGCCGCGGTATGGTATGGTACATATGTATTTAATTTGGTTATTTTATTGAACAATTCTGGTTTATGGAACAAGAATTAAATTAAATTACACTTATTATTTCCTATTTCAGTAAATGCTTATGCAATATGCATCATCAATAATAATTGTATTAAGTTTATTATTTAATTATTTATAAATTAACGTAATATGGACTTGCTTAAAACCAACTCATTATTTATTAAGTTTATATTGATAAAAATCAGATAATATAAGTAATGAGTTTACGAAAATTAAATTTTAAAAAGTTGAAATTAACTTAACTTAAACTTTTTAACTTAGTTATGTCCAGCTTTCAAATATGTAACTCTATAACTAACACTGCATTGTGCTTAAAGGTAGATATTTTATTGTAATAATTTTAATATCATGTCAAACTATATTTTGTCTCATTACCTAAGTATTGCAATAATAATAATAATAATAAAAATTACAAGCATAATGATAAAATAACAGGTAATCATAAATCATTACTTGGTATAGTCGCCGGTGCTTTGTCGTCTTTATTGTCACCAGTGACCTTTTCAACTTGCTCGTCAATGTTTTCTACTACTGTTGGTTCATCGTTGGCTTTGACGACTGGTTCTTCAATGCTCTCCGATGGTTTATTATCGTCACTAATTTTGTCTAGATAGTCTTGAACTATAACAACATACCATGCCTTTCAGTAATATCCATTTATACAGACCTAACTACTGTATAACAATTTTTTTCTTAGGTGGACCTCATTTGTAAAATATTGCCTTTAAGCGAGCCACCAATAATATAATAATATAAATTTAATATTGCATTACTATATTGTACCTTTTAAGCTTTACAATTCAATAACTTGTTTTAATTATATTTTCTACAGATAATCTATAGAAAATTCTATCTTACATTCTAATAAAGATTATCTTATCTTATCTTCAATTATCCAGAATAAAGATTCTTGTTTACTTCAATAAGATCATAACATTTTTTATTTATTGTGACTTTTAAAGTACACAGTTGAGACAGTTGAGTAGCTTAAAATATATAGTAAATAATTTTTTTATTTAATATTATGGATATATGTCTATGAATTATGAATCAAAACAATTTTGCAAACTTAAAAGGTATGTTTTTATTAAAAATAAAGTTAAGAAACATTTGAAATAGTCCTTGTAAAATTATATCATAATAGTTTATAAGTTAACTAACCCAGTGTGCTGTCATCGTCTTCCTCCAAATCAAAATCTTTCTTTTTCCGTTTGTTTTTTTTTGAAATTTTTCCTTTCGGAATTGTAGTCAGTTCCTCATCAGGGACTTCTTCAGTCGATGATATTTCAACCATATCATTCAGATAAGCGTGAATTTCTTCATCAACATTATCAACATCAGCATCGTCATCATCAACTAAAAAAATATTATAATGATAAAAGAGTAACTGAAGGAATGAATTAAAATTTTAAACATGCATTTGTATATGCCGAGTTCTGTGCATGGGCGTGGCATTGTTCCGTAACAGGGCCCAACGCGTCACCGGTAGTGGGGACGGCGTCTGACCATATGTCTGACCACCACCCGACGAAAACTCGTCGCTGCCGACTACTGTTCTTATTTTGAACAGAGTATATAGTATTTATTTTTTATATAAGTATACATTTCTTTAACTGTTTCTATATTATGCCTATTTAACCTATCATTGTAAACTTCTTAGTTTACTTGAATACTAATGTTTGTTACCACTATTTTTAAAGGTAATATGATATAACTAATACAACTAATTGTTATGAGAATGACATCAATAATCCAAGAAACATAGTTACATTTAGTTACATAAATCATTATATATAATACAATGAGTATAAAATATTGTCCCAAGTGTTGATTTAATTTTCTTATTATAATGTATATTTTTTATTTTAAAGAAGGGAATATTGGTATTGAAAAAAAAAGTTAAAAAAGGGTAGATTTTTTAGGGTTCTATATATTTAGGTATATATTACTTTAGTTACCTAATATTGCAAAACAGCTGATTTATTATTTGTTTCATAAAATGTATTTTGTTATTGCCTAACTTAGAAATCTACTTTTATTGAAGGGGAGGAGGTAGAATTGGAATTAAATTTGTCACTGGTTCCACGGCAAAGGCAATGAACCATTGTCACTGTCTCCAACGCTTCCAGTTTGTGGATTATTTTGTGTGTGATACGATCCATATTTCTTAATATTATAACACAATATTAGGTATACCTGCTGAATCTTCTTCCAAATCTTGTTGTTGATTTTTATTCTTTTTCTTGTTCTTTTTAGAGATCTTATTTCCACGAACTGGCTGTGGGATATCTTCGACATTGTCATCATTGTCATTTAATTTTGTTTCCGCCAATAGATCAACTACATCTATATATTAGCAACAAAAGTATTATTAAAATTAATTTAAATATTATAATAAAAAATATTCATTATAAAATAAATACATTTTTGTAATTTTTGTTTAAACATTTTTTAACACAAATTGAGCTAAGGCAAACCGAGATTCTTAAGTTATCAAAAAATATCTAACTTTAAAATGATTTTAGATTAATAACAATTACCTAAATTGTTAATGCTAAGCCATATTAGTTAATCTAAAACCATTTTGTTTTTGCAAAAATAACTCGCAAAAAACCTTGTATATTTTACCTATGGAATAATAGAATATGGCAATGATTTTCTCATACTATTTAATTTATATAGTTCTTAAATTTTTATTCAGAATAAAATTATAAAACCATTTAATTTCAACATAGATTTTGATAATCTAAACAAATTATTGTCACCTTAATTCAAAAAATATCACTTTTCAGTTTAATAAACAATATTTATATTAAATTACACACATTGTGTTATTTATAGTCAGATAATGAATTATTGATCACGGTAAACTAAATAAAAAGAAAATAAACCATCAATAGAATTTCTTTGGTTGATAAAACCATATTTTGTAAGCTTTAGATTATTACCTGCTGTAAGTCAACCTGTAATAAGTTGATTACTTAATCAATATATTACCTTCTGATTCGTCATCCCAATCTTGATTTTTATTTTTCTTTTTGTTTTTTTTAGAAATTTTATTTCCACGGTTAGGTTGTGACAGCTCATTGACAGTTGCATCATCATTTACTGCTGAAGCAGCTACAATATCTACCAAATCTAAAAATTTAGGATAAATATACTGATTTTGGTAATATATTTTAGCTACAAATATTTGACTAGGCACATAAATTCTGACAAACTAAACTTCAGAAAAAATATCAATCTACATACTAAAATATATTATTTACATTCTAGAAAAAAATGTATTATTAGGGCACGAATGTTGTTGCATTGCCGCATTGGTAACTTTTCTTCTATTGTTCCAACTTATTGCTAAGTAAGTTTTGAATACGTTTCTTGTAAGTACAAATTAAAATGTACAATTTTCAAGTGGAATTTTGTTGAATTTACTCATTTATAAAACTATTTTTCAAATCCATTCATTTAATTTTAAAACTGTTTTTACTTACATATGAATAAGTAAATTTAAAACAAAAACTTATGGTTCTATTAAACTATGTTTGAGGTAATATAATTTGAATTGTTACAATTAAATGTAAAATATATTAATTTTTTAAGAATTTAAAAATTAATTAAGAAAAAAGAAAGATGAAAATAAAATATGATAAATTATTTTTTATTAAATATTTATTCTTAATATACTGTGAACTGTAAAGTAAAAATTAAAAATTAAATAATAAATTAATAACCATGAATTAAAAACATTCAAAATTAAACATTGTTATATTTTAGTGCAAATTACAATTTTTGGGTTTTTTTGGTGCAATATTGCAGTCAATTTTACTAGTTTTCTTAGTTACTACCACATAATAGATAATTTGGTTAATTATAACAGGCAATCTCAGAAATATTTTGGAAAATAAGTAGCCCTAGAAGTACCCTTTTTTGTAGTGTAAGATTCAAAATACAATAAATTAAAACATATAATATTATACCTTCAGCTTCATCTTCCCAATCTTGATTTTTGTTCTTTTTCTTGTTTTTTTTAGAAGTCTTATTTCCACGGTTAGGTTGCACAGGTTCTTCAGGTGTTATATCATCATTCACTTTGGCGGCAGCCAATATATCCACTAAATCCAAACATTAATAGATATTGTTGGTACATTTTTAATAGAAAAGTTTATAAACAAACTACATAAACTCTTTAATTTAAATGTATAGATTTTACAAGAAGGTAGGTACATGTCTAATATTAAATACATACTTTGTGATTAGAAGCATTTAGTTAGAAAAAAACGTGGGAAAAAACATGTAGAGATAGGAGTCGAGAATAAATTTTATTAACTTTACCTATCAAAATCAATGAAATAAATATCTACCCAACATACCAAATTTGCATTCATCAAAGTCAATCTAGTTAGAGTTGTTGGCATTATTATTGGAGTGAATTAACCAATTAAAAATATTTTTTTTTTTTTGTTATTAAAGTATTTTTATTCAATCTGTTTCAATACATGAACAATAAGAACAATTGATGAAAATAAATAAAAATAAATGACAGATTATCCCGAATGTAGAGGCCTCCCAGCGGAGGTACTACAATTAAAAACTTAAGCAGAATATTTTCTAGGGTACCTTGCGTTTATTGATATATTAATTTTATAGTAAGCTTTAAAGCAATTACCTATGTAAAGTATTACAATCTCTGACATCCTTTTATATAGCAATAAAGTAGGAATTCAATCTAAAAAGTGAATGCAATGGTTATTATTTTCACTTGGATTTCCACTCTATAATATATTGTAGAGGGGCATAACTAATATAGTTAAATATTTGCTACCCAGGTACTAATTTTTAATAATGTAACTACCTTAATACTCAGTTTTACAGAGCACAGTGTTTTGAAAAATGTACTCATACACATTATATAGAAAGTATATTCAACAGTAGGTAAGTGCCTACTCTAATTAAATATAAAAAAAATTGTGTCATTGAAAGTTTATAGCGGTCAGAACGAAAGGGGCCCTCTACACAATATGTAATAGATTTGCTGTCACACCATAGACCCTAACTGTTTCAGCGATACTGACGCGGTGACGTGCAGCACCTGCTGTGGCGTTCTTTCCAGACGGAAAATGGTAACCATATAGCTATGCATAACGTTATTCCTTAGGTGTAAGCGAATGACTCACCAACGGCATCGTCGTCGTCGCCGGCCCAATCCTGATTGTGTTTGTTTGTTTTCTTCGACTTCTTAGGCGGCATGACTAGGCACAAATTTACCAACTGGCAGGAGAAGACGAAAATTCGGAAACGCGACAGGAATCACCACGGCAACCGGACAAGTCGCGCACACCGGAGTCGCGAAGGCTTTCCAATCGGCACGTGAAATCGAAAACACGTCGTTACGTTGTCGCCTGAGATAAGGTGATAAAAACAGCGGTGACTGATAATGTGGCGCCACCGCCGCGGCCGTATTCTGTGCGTCATCGTCATAGGTAGAAGGTGGTTGTCACACTCCGGTCGCGTCGTCGTACCATAACCGCCATGTTGTTGTTGTTCCTATTATCTATTATCAATTTATCACCGAGACGCAGCATTCTACGCGCACCCAAACGCTGTTTATCATCATAATAACAATCCGGCAGTCGCAATTACGACCGGAATTGGCATTTCCGTCGGTAGAACTTGAGGAATATATAGAGGTTCGAAAGACGATTGCGCGCAGACAGCCCGTCGGACGCACGAACGGTCGTCACCGTTGACGTACAAAACGATGTCTTCGCGCTCAGGCTCATCCCTAGGAGGTGGCGGTGGCGGAGGTCTTTCCGCCGGCCATCACAAGCTAGCCGAGAAGCTGAGCTTGATCAACGACCGGGGCGTGGGCATGCTCACGCGGATCTACAACATCAAGAAGGTACGTTGCCTTCGTTTGTATTCACCGATGTGCGTTTGCCATTGTATTCATTTTGCCATTACCGCCTCGTTCGAAAGACACATCCTTCTACTGAAGGCGCTGGTCGTTCTGCTGCGATGACGGTGTTAGTCCCAGTGGAGTTAGGGTTGCCATATCATAATTATTATGAAAGAGTACCTATGTGTTTTTGTGGATAGTATGTCTGATTAAAAAGAAATTTAGCTGTGTCACAGTTCTCAAATGTTTATTTCCATGCACTTAATACCTAGTTACCCGAGTAGTTACCTATCTTGTCAAATATATAAATTAAAAAACTTTTATTGTTAGGTAGGTATTTTTTTGAATAGAGAAATTAAAATTTATGAGCTTAGGGATGAGTCAAATTTAATAGATTATTATAATACCTATGTTTTTGTTATTTCTTTGCACTTTTAATAATAACATTGTTCCTAATTATCAAAATAAGTACATAATATAAGTAGTTTAAATGATTAAAATAACACTTATAATATTAATATTTTTTAGATTGAGCATATTCACAAAGCTACAAATAGTATAGGTACCTACTTTAATAATTAAGATGGTACCTAACCCTAGGTCCACCAATATACCTTTTTTTTTTTACATGATATTGAGGAATGTAGGAGGAACTGCTGTTAGCATTGCTTCTCATCCGACCCTCATCGTTTATTGTAGAAAACAAAACATTTTGATTTAATTGGCATAATATATCTAGTCCTTTATCTAGTTGTATTACCTTCTTACTAATATAATATTACCTAAGTGTCATTTTTAAAATTATTTTTATGACAGGCATGTGGCGATGCCAAATCCAAGCCAGCGTTCCTGTCTGACAAAACACTTGAGTCTGCAATTAAATATATTGTGCGCAGGTTTCCCAATGTAGACATCAAAGGTGTAAGTATTTTTAATAGATAGTAATATAAATGTATGTACTTAGGAAATACAAGTATTTGTGACTTTAATATTGACTTGTTTTATTTTTGGGGGAACTTTTCAAACATGAACAGCTTCAGGCCATTACACCAATACGTAACGACATCATAAAATCACTGTCTTTATACTATTACACGTTTGTCGACCTTCTTGATTTCAAAGATCAGGTGTGTGAACTATTAACTACTATGGACGCATGTCAAGTGAATCTGGATATTGTAAGTATATTTTTTAATTTGTCTATAAATAAATTGTTACTACCATTCGTTGCATTACTAATGTTTGTTGACTTTTATTATTATTTTAATAGACTGTAAATTATGAGCTAACACGAGCCTATCTAGATTTAGTGGCCACATATGTAGCCCTCATGGTTTTACTATCACGTGTTGAAGATCGCAAAGCCGTGTTAGGTCTATTTAATGCTGCACATGAGATGGTACATAATCAGAGGTAATGTATTACAATCAATTGTAATATATATCTATCTATATCACATCTAATCACAATAAGACATAAGTAACGCAACCGGCAGAAAACAGTTACCCCCACAAATTCATCAATTTACATATATACCTGCCGTTTAGTATTGCCATGCCCCTGCGCACAAGTTGGCCACCATTTGAGTTTCTTATTATGAATAGAGTATAGGTATGAAAAAACAAACAAGTATCAAAATATACTCACACAATTCAGCAATATAATCCTCCAGCATATTTTTATCTATCTTTTTAACTCATGACAAATATATAGGTTTCATCACAGATAATGCTGTATATTTTTTTATTTTTTTTGGATATGTGTGTTATTTTTTAGTTTGTTTTTTATAACTGTCAATTTATGTGATTTGTTGGTAAAACCTATTGTTAAAGGACTTTTGTCCATTAAACTAAGCTAACATCAATAATCTCAGTATGTATATTTCTATACCAGTCTTATCTCATAGTTTTCTACTTTTGATTTGTTAACGGTTTTCCCAATAAAATAATAATTGAATAATAATGTCAGCCAATAGTGGAAAGTTTCTATATATACGAGAATATAAAGTTGAAAAATATATTAGAGGGATGTGCATATCAAAAAACCTGTGATCATATCTATCTTTTTTGTCATGGTTTAACATGGGTATTATAGTAAACATGAAATTGATTTTTGTTATTTTCACTGTACACCTTTTTGTCTTTTTTACTCGGTATATTAATAATTTGTTTTCAGTGATCTGAGCTTCCCACGTCTTGGTCAAATGATTGTAGACTATGAGCAACCAGTCCGTCGGTTAGCTGATGAATTCGTGCCACATACAAAGCTTTTATCTGGAGCTTTACGTTCTCTTTGGCCAGTGTATGTGCAGCGAAACCTGACTGCAGATAAGTGGAGGTAAGGACTATTATTATTTTGATAACATTTTTTTTTTAGGGATGCTTTCTTACCTTTTCCATCTAGAAGTATTATATTGCAGATTAATTAAACTATTGTCCTAGGTCTGACCAGAAACTCAGTCTAGTGGGTAACCCTGCTCAACTACTAAAACCTTCATCTACAGACACTGTGTCTTGCGAGTATCTATCATTAGAGACAATGGAGCGATGGATTATATGTAAGTAGACATTTTTGGTTTTTATTCTTTTATTTCTCATTGATACATTTAGTTCTTACTGGGAATACCTACAATTTAAATTATAATTAAATAATGCTTTTGTTTGTTGTTTTCTTCTGGGCAGTTGGCTTTTTGCTGTGCCATCAGACATTGCAGCAACAACCACCAAACCAGCAGCAACACAACCAAGACGGTAATGTAGCTCATAAACTGTGGTTAGCTGCACTAGAGTCAAATTGGTCAATTGCCCTGTTTAGGGATGAAACTGTACCCATTCACTCATTTGTTCAGACGTTTTTTGATACATTGAAGGGTTATGGAAAGAGAGTATCTGAAGTTAAAGAGGCACATACACATGCTACACAAAAAGCGTTAGTATTATTACTATTGAAGATATTATTGAATAGGCATGTAATAGTTTATGAAATTCTTTTTATCACATTTTAGTGTGTATCGACACCGTGAGCGTCGTAAATACCTACGCACGGCACTTAAAGAATTGGCACTTATACTAACTGATCAGCCAGGGTTATTGGGACCAAAAGTCCTGCTGGTATTTATTGGGCTAAGCTTAGCTCGAGACGAAGTATGCTGGTTGCTGCGACATGGTGCACCTAATTCTGGCGGTGGTAACAGTCAAAAAGGAACAGGGACAGGTACAGGAGGGACTGGAAAATCTAGTTCCAGTGGAAAATCATCTGGTGTAGAAGACCTTTTAGTTGACAGGCAGCTTCCTGAGTTACTATTTCACATGGAGGAGCTTCGGAGTGAGTTATCAATAGTGTTGCATAAAGATAATTTTTTAAATATCTAGATAAATGTAAAAAATAATTGGTAGAATTATTATCTAGATAAAGATAGAAATCAGCATTTATTATCTAGATAATAGATAAGAAAAAAAAATTTTTTTTATACGTGTATGAATACTTTAAAAGTTAAATAAATGTTATTTCTAAAATAAAAGTTAACGTTTTTAACATAAGTAAAAAGTGAAGTAGGTCAATTTTTAAAAACCAAACAATTTGGTGTCAAAAACAAAAGTTAAAAATTATTTAGATATTTATACATATATTATTATTTTATAATTCACTATAATTTGAATAGCTGATTATTGATTTAAGTACTGAATTTTTGAGTTGTAAACTGAAATAAATTCCTTGTATAAGTATTAAGTACCTAATTAATAAGTATAGTACTTATGATTAAAGACCGGATTTATATTGTTTTTAAATTTTAAAGTATACATGCAAACATGCACTAAAAAAAGTCAAAATATACAAGAAAAAAAATACAAAATATGCATAGTAAAATTTTTATTTTTATTTAAGTTTAGTTTTATTAAAATTTTTATTAAAAAAGGTAAAATACAAATAGTACAAGCAGTACAACATTTTTTTATCATTATTCATTAATAGATTGCAAACCAAGTAAATAACATTTTAGTAAGTAGGTACGACAAATTTAATTCTTTGTAACATAATATTTCTTATATAACGTACATAATTTAATCATTTTTTTTGTGCTTAACACCTGTTTGGACGTGTATGCTTTTTTGTTAAAATATGCAAAAATATTCAATATACAATTTTGATATTTAATCAATCAAGTAATGATTGATGGACATTCATTGCCTGCTTGTATATGTTGTTGAAAATAGCAACATGCATTTTATGCAAAATTGGTCTTTACTAATGATAAACATAACTGCCTACAATATAATATGTATTATTAAAATATATGTTTACATTATTCATGGTATTACCTATTTATTATTGTAAACTAGTTATTTTATTATTAATAGATTTGATTTATGATTGATTAAATTTAGGAAGTGGGGGATGCAAGTACTCTGTTGACAGTCGGCAAATTACGACACCGATATGTTGTTGACCCAAAACCTATTTACCTATTTATAACTAAAAACGTTTAAAATATAAACTTGAGAAAACTAATAATTTAAAATTGAAAAAATATATTTAGGTATATTTATTATTTATAGTAACAATATTATATACAAGTGTTTTTGAAAATAATAATTTGTGGTATTGTTGTTTATGTACACCTAAAAATAATAAGACACAACACTGGTTTACCAATGCATTTATTGTAAAATCTTAAATAATTAATTTTTGTTAACAGTAGAGGTTTTTCATAATTTGTATTAACTCCATCATTATAATTGTTCTTTGTCATAACTTTTTAGTGCTGGTGCGCAAGTACAGTCAGGTTGTACAACGTTACTACGTTCAGTACCTGGTCGGGTTTGATGCTGTCCAATTGGCACAGTCTATACAATCTGTTTATGGAAATCAGCAAGATCAACAACATTATCAGCAGGATCCTTCTTATGTCATCCTCCAGTCTATTGTGCATACTGTTTCTGCATTGTCGGTCAAGCAAGGTACTTAATCACATGGTTTTTTTTTTTAAATTATGCATATTTATTTATTCGCTAATTTTTAATTACAATTAAATAGTGGAGGACAATGAGCTATTTGACTTGCGTGCTCTGCGTCTCGACTGGTTCCGCGTTCAAGCCTATTGTTCATCTGCTGGATCCAGTAGTGGTGGTGGTGCCTACAACAGCAACAATTCAAAACTGAACCTTTTTGATCACCGTCAGCTAGCTTCCCAGCTAGACACTGCAGCTCACCATACACGGATGGTGGATTATCTTGATGAAATGCTCGTTGACACTTCCGATTTGTCACTGTTTTGGTATATTTATATTATGTGTTATATACTTATGTGTAATATTGATGCTTGGCTGTTGTTCAAATTAACCAACTCACTAACTAACATTCAGATAAATTACAGCTTTTGTCTTATTATTAAAATATTATTCTATATATTTTTTTTAGTTTATCAATTCGAAGATTGGTTTTTAACAAATTTTCACACTAAATATCTTCTCCATTTTTCTCTATCATTTGCCATATTTTTTAGCTCCCTGTAGGAAGTGACTCCTGCATCCTGCATTATTTGGCTAATGTATCTCGTCCTAGGCCTTCCTCTTGATCTTCTTTCTTCTATCATTCCTTCAATTATTAAACTATGCAATTCATCTCCATGTCTCAACGTGTGTCCTATCATCTGCCATCTCATTTTCTTTATAGTGTCTGACAACGTTTGTTTTTCATCTATTGTCCTCAAGATATCTAAATAAAAATATGGCATATAATATTATTATAATAATGTCTATTTTAAAAATGTAATCATCGCTTGTATAAGTTTTTCTAATTTTACAGATGTTGTTATTTGGTTATTAATCAACAGTGATTCGGCTTTACATATCCCAGTTACTCTCAATAATATACCAGTTAGATATTACCCTTAATATATAAATGTATTTGGTTTTGTTTATCTTAATTTTCTATACAATTTTGGAAGGGGTTTCACTTTACATTTGAACATCTAATTATTAATTACTAACATATTATTTTTGTATATGTATCTCAACAGCTTCTACAATAAAACGTTTGAGGATCAGTTCCATATGTGTCTAGAGTTCCCAGCTCAGAATCGGTACATTATTGCTTTTCCACTAGTCTGCGGGCATTTTCAGTCATGTGCTCATGAACTCTGTCCTGAAGAGGTAATGTTATAATACATTATTCACCCCATTACAATATACTTTACTTAAAACATTATTTATGTTATCCAATTATTAATTGTTGTTAGCGCCACCACATTCGCGAGCGCAGTCTGTCAGTGGTTAATATGTTTCTAGACGATATGGCTAAGGAAGCCAAGAACATTTTGACAACCGTGTGTGATGAACAGTGCACAATGAGTGATCGGCTTCTGCCCAAACATTGTGCACTGCTAATTGCACAAGCGGTAAACCGAAAGAAAAAAGACAAGTCTTCATCTAGCAAAGGGAAAAACACGGGAGCTTCTATGTTACTTGGGGGAACAGGTGATGACAATGACAGACCGGGATCAGAGAGTTATCGTAAGACACGCGAGGAGTTGACCACGTTAGTTACTACTATAAATATATAATATTATTCTAAAATATTCAATAAAAACATAATATTGAACAAATATAACTAATTAGTTCTCTTTATTTTTTAACGTTTGGGAATTTCATCATATTATGATACACTTATTGACAATTTATAATCTGATTTATTAATTTACCTTTTACATAATAGGATGGACAAGCTACACATGGCCCTTACCGAATTATGCTATGCACTGAATTACTGTTCTACAATAAATGTGTGGGAATATACATTTGCACCTCGTGAGTACTTGCACCAACATCTAGAAACGCGGTTTGGTCGGGCTCTGGTGGGCATGGCCATGTTTAACGCTGATACTGGTGACATTGCCAAACCGTCGGAGCTACTAGCTAGTGTTCGAGCTTACATGAGCGTTCTACAAACTGTCGAAAACTATGGTAATACACAATCACTGCCAATAAATTACCACTATGTAGACTAATCTAGTTTATTGAAAATCTAATGTAGTCCACATCGATGTGACAAGAGTTTTCAACAATGCTTTACTACAACAAACGCAGCATGCTGACAGCCACGGTGACAAAACTATCGCATCATCGTACACTCAGTGGTAATGAAATTTGACTTTTTAAAAATAAATTACTGTGGTTTATACTTTTGGAGAAGTGGTTTACATAACTCACTTCTTATATTTTACTGCTACAACTATATTAATGTTGTACTAATTTTAGTGCTGCTTACTGTTCACAGGTATTCGGAAGTTTTATTACGTCGGGTGAGTGCTGGCAACATATGTTATTCACCAAATCAACGAGCATTTGTCAGTCTTACCGCAGACGGAGCAGTCCCATTCAATGCAGAAGAGTTTAGTGATATTGGCGAGTTGCGGGCCCTTGCTGAACTTGTAGGCCCCTATGGAATGAAATTGCTCAATGAGACACTGACATGGCATGTAGCCAGTCAGGTGCAAGAACTAAAAGTAAGTAATAATAGCCTGTATTAACTAATAAAGGATCAAAAATATTGGCATACATTTTAAACAAGAATTTTATCATACTTTTTTTTAACTCTTAGAAATTAGTAGCGGCTAATCGTGAAGTTTTACTGGCACTACGCACAAATTTTGACAAACCAGACGTTATGAAAACGGAATTCAAGAAGCTGCAGCGTGAGTTCATTACATTTCATGCACATAAATGGTCGTACTTGATTATTCAGTTAATTTTGGTTTAATTGTTTTAAGATGTGGACAACGTGCTTCAGCGCATGACTATTGTGGGTGTGATCTTGAGCTTCCGACAGCTAGCACAGTCGGCTCTTCGTGATGTCCTTGAAGATCGAGTCCCCTTCTTGTTAGCCAGTGTCCAGGATTATCACCAGCAGCACCAGCTCCGTGTTGGTGGTGTAATGGGTAATGGTGGTGTCAATGGAGTTGGAGGAGTAGTGGTAGGAGGAACTGGCAGTGTTAATGGGGTGGGCGCAACCGCTGACACTATGGTGAGTAATAAAAAGAACACATTAACATTACATATTGATATTTTTAGTATTAAAATTAATGTGCATACCATATTATTGCAGCTTGTCAGTGAAATGGCTTCGGCTGCAGGCTTGGAATGTGCTGTAGACCCTGCGCTGGCAGCTGCTCTGCGCAATCAAAAGACGGGTATGTTATGACTTATGATGTAATATGTACCCAGGGTTTAAAGAGTCGAGATCCATAAGCAGTTACCAAAATAGACCATTTATTATTATTTTATCAAAAAAAAAACCACTATTTTATTTATTTGTATATTTACTTAGTAAAACTATAACAATGAGACTAGTTTGGTTTTGTGCAAATAATCAGATAACTTCGCTACAGTCCACTGATTGTATTTACAACTCTATGTAAAGCACGGATAATGAACTAAGCCTATTTCCTTCGATAGTAGACCTTCAATAATTTTTAAGTCTCTTGAGTGCTGTAAAATAAAATTTTTCTCTTTTTCGAACCTTATCAGACAACAAATGAACTAGTATATTATGATTACACTCGTTTTCTAAAGTTCCATCTAAATCACCATTAGATAATAATCGACTAATGATGAAAGGGACAAATGTCTGCATATTTTTTTTTATGAATAATCAGTAAAACTATATTTGTTAAATTTGCTTACATCATTTTTTTTCTATTTCCATTTTTAAATTTGGGTTTATTAGCCAAGGTCCCTTTGAAGGTTGGGGCCTGGAATCTGGTTCTGGATATACTACTTATTAGTACTTGAAAACAATGTATTTTTTTTTGCAGCTGACGAGCATGATGAACATTTAACCGCGTGTTTGCTTATGGTTTTTGTTGCCGTCTCAGTGCCAAAGTTGGCGCGGTCTGAACACTCATTTTACCGTGCTTCACTAGAAGGGCATGCCAACAATGTGCACTGTGTAGCAGCTGCTGTAAATGCTGTTTTTGGGGCACTATTTACTGTTTGTTCTGCTGGTGCAGGACCGGGGGCTGGTGCTGGGGCTGATCCAACTTCAGTTGCCGCAGCAGGAAGCGATATTGAAGACCGTATGAAAGAGTTCCTGGCTGTAAGTTGTACAAATCCAACAATCCTTTCTGTCTATTATAATAACTGTATTGTGCTTCTATCACTTCGTTAATCGTCGGTGAAAGTGCCATATACCTTTTATCATTTATAAGAAAAAATGTATTTTAAAATGTATGTGTCTTATGAAATTTAGCTTGCCTCATCCAGTCTGCTGCGTCTTGGCCAAGAAGCTGACCGTGACACTGTGCGTAACCGGGAGTCTGTTTACCTTCTACTAGATCAGGTACATAATATTATCAGTATGCACTTCATCGTTGCCAATCTTTATAATATTTTGTTTTAATACCAAAACCATTACACACAATATATTGTTTGTACTGACAGATTGTTCAAGAATCACCATTTCTCACCATGGATCTCCTAGAGTCGTGTTTCCCTTATGCCCTTATAAGAAATGCGTACCATGCTGTCTACAAGATTGAGCATCATCAGCATGGTGGCCATTCATCATCTTCGCATCAAATATAATCGGTTACTTCCTCTGAATTACTCATATCTCATGTATTATGATTATGATTTCTTTGTCTCTTTGTTTCAGTAATTTTTTCCCATATATAATGTGTAAAATGTGTCGTCCCACATTCCCACCTAGAACAGTTATAATAATAATGACAATAGCACTGCAAACAATATTTAATAATTTATATTATGTTATATTATTACTCTTATCGTTTAATCTCAATATTTGTATCATTATTGTATTATTTAATCTCTTAGTTTTATTTTTTTATTTATTTATTATAATTATAAAAGTGATTTTTATTTTGTACAATTATGAGTGCCAGCCTCAGAATAATTTACATAATGAAAATTCTTATATTGTAGCAATTACTAGTGTTCGTTATTAAGTTATACACCTGAGCTATTGCCAATTTATATTTAATATTAACTATTTATTCCCATTGTTTCTTTTACTATTTTTTAAAATGTTCTAGACATAATTATTATCATTGTTTTTAGTAATAATGAGTATAACAAATAAATACATAAATACATTTTTTTTTTTCTGAACGTTGGTAAGTATACCTCAAAATATACTATGAACTGTACTTATGTATAGAAATAATAATTTATCATTTATTATTTATTTATATAATTACTTAAATTGTATAATAAAATACTATAATATTATCTGTACATATGCAGAATACCTGCAAAATACCTGTTAGAATTATTTGTATAAAATCATAAAGAATACATATCTCTATGATTAATTAAATAATATGACAATATTTCATTACACTTCATACTGTTGAATAATATAACAGATGATTGTGTTTTGTCGTTCTTTTTAATTCAAATTGTAAATTGCGTATGAAATTCTTATTTTTTGAATCGTATTTTCTGTGTAATCAGATTTTTTACAATTTCTACTAGTAGATGGTATATCAGTAAAATAAAATAACAATATTGTTTGAATTGTGTGGGAAATAAGTGTTATTATTTTAATATTTTATATATTGGTTGTTGCATTATAATTAATAACATACTAATATTTTGACATTTATATTTATAGTGGAGTGCATATTATCAATGTAAATGATCAGAAGTGCTAAAAATATGTTTATGTTAGTATTATAGTGAAAAAGTTTATGTACACTAAACTAAAAGATCCTAACTCATCATTTATTAGAGAATATTATTTTAAATGCACTATAATATTTGATTCAGTTTTTCTATTTTTTGTTATTTTTTTAATCAAAATTAGTAGCTAGTTGAAAAGCATATTGTTTTTGATATTATAATTACATATGACATAACCGATGTAAATATTTTTTGCATTTATTTATGATTGCATTTTGAACAAATGATAATACATTAAAGAATTACAATTTGTTATTATTTTTTTTTCAAGTATTACATATTTAATTGATAACTTGGAGTATTATATATATATATATATATAAACATATAATAATTATTGCTTTAAAAATAATTTATTTGGAAGTACAACAATAATTGCAAAAATATATCTTTCTAAAAAAATATGTTATATTGATAAATTAACAATAAAAAAAAATTTAGTTTCTTATTTTTGTATATCAATTCAAATATGGCAAAACCAACTGACAGCAATTATACCCAAAATATTAAAAATATTTTTTAATATTTAGTACCTTTTGGTTTTGTGTAAATATATTTCTATAAACAAAGTTTTAAAATACTTCCAGTAATATTCTAAGCTTAACTAAATATTTAAGCTTTTAATTTAAGCCACAATAGCTGAAGAAATATTATTCATCAACAAAATACAATTGTGTATTGTGTGAGTCTTAAACCTAAATAATTAATTTCCAAGGCTGGGCATTAACGAGTTTAGAAGTTAGAAGTTAAGTTAATTTTAACTTATTAACTTAACTTAAAAGTTTGGTAATTAATTAACTTAACTTAAACTTAACTCATTTGCCTCTACATAAACTTAAAATAAACTCATATTTTTATTTATTTTCCCAATTAAGTTAATTTTGAATATTCTTATTATCCAGAAAATATTTTGTTTATTGTGGATTTGCGGTTTATAATAGTTATTATAAATTTGCAGAGTAAAGAAAATATTGTCAGAAAATCAATAAGTTATATTTACAAAGAACTTCGTATTTATGTTTAAAGGTAAAAACTAATATATTGTATTAATAAGTTACTTATAAATATAATATAGGGGTAACATAAGTAGCCCGTATGAAGACATCGATGCCACAAATTATATTCATAAATCATAATACCTATTCATTACACATTAGTTATTAATGATTTTTTTTTTTTTTTGTACAATAATGAGTATCATAGATTGTTTTAATAGTAATTTGCCCTGATTACTATACATATTTTTATCACTTATTTCATTAAATAATATCTTTTAAATTGTTTTTTTTTTTTATTCTTAGTTTTTATACTTATTAGTTTAAGTTAAGTTAAGTTAACAGTATATATACTTAAGTATATAGCTTAACTTAAAAGAAATAAAATTATAAATTTAACTTTTTATGTGTTGTTAAACATAAAAATAATTTTAGGAACAAAATTCACGTTTAAATATGGTTTTCTAATATTTTTCTTCAAACTCAGCGCAAATACAATGAAGCCATTTTTTACATAATAGACACTGAATCTACACATCAACTGAAGTTCTTTCTTTATTTTAAGAATATTTGGGTTGTTCCCACATTTCCAAAACCACTTTGCCCCAAATAATTAAATAACCAAGAGACATTGATTTTATTTTATTTAAATACCTAAACAGAAATAAAGAACTTTAATCATAGGACAAACAACATAGACTTTTTCATAAAAAAAATTATTTATAACAAAGCGCAAAGTAATTGAATATATAAATAACAAATTATGCAATTCTATTATCAAGTAAATTATAATAGGCATATGTCCAGTTTTTCACTGATTAATTGCAAAATAATCGTTAGTTTGATTCAAAACTTCTACCACACAATCTCAGATGACCAAGGTAGCCATAAATCTAATAATATTATTAATTTTTTACAATAAATAAATAGATAGTACAATGTCCCCACTTTGCCCCATGTTCCCCTACCAAATCCTAATGTTATAATTTATAGTTATTATACACTTAGAGGTAGATATTTCTTTTTGAATGTATCACACTGTGCGTCTGTATATTAATTATAGCTTATACAAGTGTACAACTAATAAGTAGGTAGTCATTACACACAAACATTACATAATAAAAGAGGTGGGCAAGTGGGTGTCGCTGTGCTGTACAGTAGGTTACAAGTGGGTCACTGTATAATGGATGATATTAAATTTGAATTCAACGATATAATATCATTGTATAAGAAAAACGATTCTGAGCGGAGACGGTATGTCAGTCTAGGTATAAGACATATTATATACATATCTATGGTACTAAACCAAAATTTGACCTATAATAGGTACCTATAATAAATTCCAAATTAATCATATCACAATATCCATTACGTACTTATAACGCGTTATACATCAACAAAAACCGTGATACTATCATAGATATATAATAGTACACTTTAGAAGTTTCAAGTTTCAAGTTACCCACGAATAATATTATTCAATCACAACAAAATAACTAAAATAGTTATTCTAGGTTTTTTAATATGCAATTTCGTCCAAATTTGAATTTAAAATGTCTGTAAAA
>WHPZ01584325.1:0-11127 GCA_016617965.1 Macrosiphum rosae | reverse complement strand
GCGGAGTACCTACTCCTGCAATGACACTCCAATCACATCATCCAAATACCTATAACTAGGTAATTATTATAATAACTAATCGTCTGAATTTTGATGTATATTTGCTGAAATAATGTTCTCCTTTGGGATAAGGAATTTAAAATGCATTTAAAAAAATAAAAAATGTTCGGTTTTTCATAAACTTTAATTAGTTTTTTAAATAATAAGTGTTCGTTTAAATTTTGAAAAGTGTTAATAAAAAAGTCACTCGGTAGGTATATAAATATATTATATATACATAAACTTACATAAAATAGTGATCCCTGACCAGACAGAACTCTTTTCTCACTGTGCGATTTAAGTGATTCTCGAACGTGGATCTATTTTATTTGAAAACGTACACATAAAGTATCTCGTAAAAAAAATAGTTACTTTTTATATTATTATTATGATTATAATATATATATATATTACTTAGTATTTATTCACGCAAGATTTGGCTCAATAACCGAGTGATGGGTACATCGAACCCATGAAATCTATTCAACAGTTTTGAAGGATTTTCTAATTGGTCAACGTCAAGTTGATTTTCGATAAAACCGTTTTGCACCAACCAAATTATTATGTTAGTGTAGAATAAAATTACCGATGGTTGCTTCAATACTTTTTGCCCCTTTCCTTTTTCTTCTCTAAACATAATTTTCCCCTGACCACCCCTGAAAACTGATTTGAATGTATACTTACAGTTTAAAGCCTTCGGTGATGTCAATTTTTATTTCATAAGCGACATATTATCTGTTTTATTTTGCTATAAAATTACTAAATTAAATTATAAATAACCTATGTACCCGCCTATTCGAGTTATTAGAAAAGTCAACCTAAAATTCATGACGTCTGCTATAGTATAGTTGTGAAATAATTCACCGACGGAGATTATATTAGAATATACGTTACAAATGTATAAAACATTATATTATTGGGAGAAAAGAGGATAAAATTTCGAACATCATCGGTATTGTTCTGGAGGTACATACATCAGTTCATGGCGCATAGCAGCATAGACTTGGCGGAACTAACTAGTATTCGGCGGCCACTCTCAATACACCCTGCCGCAGTGTTTAAGGCATAATATGGATGGTCGGAAATGGTATAAATTACTTTTGTAAAATGTTAGTTAACAGGTAACTCTGCCAATAATTATATATTATTATATAGTATGTAGATATCCGACAAAAAAATATCAACAGGTGGAGGTACCGCTTTTAGGATTACCTACCTATCTGCTATAGTACATAGGTATTATATTTTAATATTCATAGTCCATATAAGAGATAATAATATCTGATTCGTTCGGAAATATGCAAATCGTACTGTACTCATATACTTTTACAACGCAACAATACACTTGTTAAGTTTAATCGTAATACATCGACTAAAATTATATAGCAGTCTTTCGCCGAACTATATATTTTCATTACAGATTTACATTTTGTTTTTTTTTTTTGTTTTTGTTTATATCAGTTCACGGCTGTCAGATTATAATACGATCATATTGGTGCATGTCTACAAATCGCTAACTTGTATTGTAGTTATTGTGATATAATATAAGATTATACGCTGCAGTAGAAATCGTTTATAATGACGTTCATCGAGGGATCTGGAAAAATATATCATAATTCATGGAAACAGTGATTTAAAGAAAGAGTTATCACAAAATATAATAGGTAGATTAGGGCTTTACACCTAAATAAATTGTATTAATAGCCCATACAGTTTTACACAGCTGATCGTTTAATATATAATATATTGCCTTAGGAATCTTAAAATGTATTCGTGTTATGAACCGTCCATAAATATGACCCCTGATCTGCAAGTCTCGTTATAGACAAAATATGTATCTAAATTCATCAAAACTAAACGCCATTACATTCGTGCGGTCAACAATAGATAAAATTAGCATATTATTTAACATACGACCGAGACCATACTATGTCATTAAACCCGGAACGTCATTACTTCCGATGTCGTTATAAAAGATTTATAACTGAATACCTACCATGGTGTCAACCCTATATTTATATTGTATGTATCATACATAAAATACAAACATTTTCATTGAGCACTTAAATTAATAATGATACCTATAAATTAAACCAATTTCGTAACGGTTTATAACAAATTGAAAGCAACAGAATGTCGTCATGTATACTCTGGCGTTTGAGGGCAATTTAAATAAAAAGTCAAGTACAATATAGAACAGTTCAGTAAGTGATATCATACATTTTATCGTAATCTGCAAAAAAGCAAAATATTATATTATTTTTTAACATTTTTTGTCATCTAAAAATTGTTTGGAATACTATATACCTATATATTAGGCTATAATAGGAAGTAGGTACCCATTACAGTTTTTTTTTATCATAATATTATATTTTATAAATTCAAAATTTTATATTATTATGCATTCATACTGTGTAAAAATGTAATTTTTTTTAAAACTATTTTTCAATTTAAAATTATTTAGTTTTCGTCGTAATCAGCAGTAATTAGAGGTACATAATAATATGTAAGTACCTACTCACTCGCATAAATCTGTCATTAAGTAATTTTTTTTTTTTTAAACTATTTTTAATAATTAAACCCTCGATAGGTATCTTGTTCTGTACCTATAGTCGTGTCCGTATCTGCTTTACCTTAATCGGTTCTTTTTTTTTTTTTTGTCACGACAATAGTATTTAATATTATTATATATAGTTGATATTTAATATTGCGATTATTATATTCTTATAATTCCCGTAATTGTTGTTTTCATTATTTTTTATATAAGACCTTCAAACGTCAATCATCATTTGTCAGTGAGCCTATTTATTCTTTGCAAATTGTGTAATTTGTATCGCTTATTAGTTATTGCACAACGATTAATAAGGTCTATGCGGCTAATACTTATTTCAAATAATATTTTTACGTTTTTTACGTGCTATAAATCATTCACGTATTTCTGCTAACCATTAATGAGAAAAATCGAAAAATCATGTCTTATTCTGGAGGTAACAATAATTCGACGGTATCGAGAAACCGCCGGCGAAAGGCGCAGGTTCAATACGATTGCTCGATAATTAAGAAACTCTCTCGGATATCCTGCAATATTCCTCGGAGACGGCAGAAAAAGAAAGACGGAAAAAAAAACTCTCCAAGAAAATTTCCCAGAAGCTTATGCAGATATTCTAGTATTGTTGTTGTCGATCGCCGGATCGGTCATTGCGGTTTAATTGTTTATCAAACCGACGACGGCCGAGTAACAATGCATACAACTCGTATAGTTATTATATTATAGTTTTGACGACAACGAAACGAAAATAATATACACAGAAAACCGCGCAATGCGTACCTATATAATACCTATGCTGCACGTGCATATATGCTGTACCATGCAAGTATAATATATTATTTACGTGTGTGTGTGTGTGTGATTGACGTATCTACCTATAGGTAGGATTTTCGTCTGTCGAAAGGTATAAAAATTTGAAGACATTTAACGTAGAATTTTGTTTTCTTTTGTTGAAAACGGTACGCGAACGATGTGGAACAATCGTAAAAAGTAACACGCGCGTCACATACCTATATGTGTACATACTTACATTTATATACGTCCGTCCCATTTCACTGTTTATTGTATATATTATTATATACCTATATATTATAGCTATCCGTATTTCTCTATACGCATTGAAGACGCGTGGAAAAAAAAATATTGCGTTCACTGCGAACGCGGTGAAATGCTCATATAATATTGTAAAAGAAACGATATTACTATATATATATATTTATATAAATTTTACACAAAGGTCGCTTGTGTGAGTGTGTGATTGACAATTTTGCGCCTGAATAGATAGTTTCGTTTTTATAAATTTTGTTTTTTTTTTTTTTTTTCATTAACCTTGTTTCGAAAATAAAACAAACGAGCCAACATGATAACAATATCATATATTTTAATACACTGCGAAGTGCTGAGACGTAAATTATTTGTGGTTTCACTGGTGTTGCCTTTTAAATGCGCATGGACACTGGAATTATGTGCATTTGCGTGTTCATATAAGTACCTATCTACCTACTCCCTAACATTAGGTTATTATACACAATCTTGTCTGCGGCGTTTACGAAAGGCCAAATTTTTTGCCGGCTCGTTTTGTCTTCAGCGCATCATTAAATCGATTTAGTCAGTGTCTGTTGTATTCATTCATGATTCTTAAATCTTAATAATTTATAATAATAGAATGCTCCGGCGATGTAAGCCATATTATATGATGCGTCAAAATGGTATTTAAAATTGTATACAAATATTCAGCTACTACCTATCGTCATTGGCATAATGTTTGTTACAGCGTTATATAAATCGATTTAAAATGATTTTTAATTATGAAATCGGCGTGCTGCGATGTATTCAACCAGATTATATAAAAAAAAATATTGTTGATTGGATTGGAACACAAATACAATAATGTTTATTAATTGTTATTTTTTATTGTTGCGCGTACTCTGCTATTTTTGGCTTGGGCATTTGCATCATATCGCGTTTTTAGTACACACGCATAACTCTGGTGCCTATACAAGCAATGAGAAACGGATTTACGAGCTGTTGCGCTGCACATATCGTGGTTATAATAGTTATAATAAATGACACAATGTTGTGTCGGATGAAAAGTCGCGGTCGCGTTGGAGTCGCGCCAGGAAACCGTACAATAATAGAGTAGATTTTTCGTAGGCGTCCGCGTGTGTGTCCGACAAAGGTCCGAAATGATATATCAACGCGGTGCGTATAATACATTATATGATATTATTGAATGTGATATACGTAACTACAGGCGATGATCGATAATTGCAATGTTTCTCTTGCCCCTGGGAGTGCGTTTTTAAGTCGTGTTTGAGGTATGTATAATTCGAAAAATACACAAGTAGAATTTATTTTTATTCCCCTTGAGTTATCAAGACCACTGCGTCGTACCTATATATATTGATTATGGTTACCAGGTACACACTTCACGCGATGCTGTACACGATAGTGTGTGTCTTCACGCGGACTTGTTAATATCGCAAAATATTTCAGCTGAATGACATTTGATCGAATTTTCGAGGAAGATAGCGAGAACTCTAAAATACTTCGCAAATTCTGGGCTAATTTTCAAAACGTTTACCCTGTCGGCGTTTGCATGCGCTCAATGAAACTGATTAAAATTATACTATTAGTATTAGAGGAACATGGGGCAAAGTGGGGACGCTAATGTCCAAAGACCTGTAATTCACTTTTTTCATCAATTTTTTCCTTTCAAATTTTGTTCACACAATCTATAGGTTATGGTAATTGATAATACATTTTTATAAAAATTTGATTTTTTTTATGTAAGTTTAAAAGGATGTAATAAAAAGTAAAAGTTTACGTGGGGCAAAGTGGGGACTACAAAAAAATTCCATATGTTTTAATTGATTTTACAAACCCAACAAATTATTTATAAACAATGTTAATATACTTAAGTGTATAGCTTAACTTAAAAGAAATAAAATTATAAATTCAACTTTTTAAATGTTATAAATCATAAAATTAATTTTATGAACAAAATTCACATTTTAACATGGTTTTCTAATCTTTTTCTACAAACTCAGCACAAATACAATGAAGCCATTTTTTACACAATAGACCCTGAATCTACCCATAAACTGAAATTGCTTCTTTATTTTAAGAATATTTGGGTTGTTCCCACATTGCTCCAAATAATTTAATTACCTAGAGCCATTGATTTTATTTTATTTAAATACTTAAACATAAATAAAGGACTTTAATCATAGAACAAATAACATAATAAAAAAAAAAAATTATTAATAACAAAGCGCAAAGTAATTGAATATAATATAAATAACAAATTATGCAACTCTATTATCAATTTAATAGGCATAATATAGGCATATGTCCAATTTTTCACTGATTAATTGAAAAATAATCGCTAGTTTGATTCAAAACTTCTACCACACAATGTCAGACGTCCAAGGAAGCCATAAATCTAATAATATTATCAATTCTTTACATTACATAAATAGATAATACAATTTCCCCACTTTGCCCCATGTTTCCCCATTATTTTTTATTTTTTTTTAATAGCATCACATATTATTATTAATGTGTTCCTGTTATTACCCTATATTGTTTTCGTCAAACCGTACGGACATTACATAGAGTATATCCACTGCAGTTGTAGCTTATACATTATACCCCCGTCGCAATAATTATAAAACTCTGAATATGTAGTTCGTTTTATTTTAAAGTCGCGCTGCAGCCGAGTACACTTTTGACATTGTCGGGTACCCGCGGTATACTAGTCGTATATTATTATTATATTCGTTTTGTATATTATGGTTCGTGACAGTATTCGCACACATAAAATATATAATATTATATATATTGGATGAGAAAGGAAACGTTGCATCGGTGCAGAGATATGTATAGGAATGTCGAGCCGAACAATAGTAATAGTAATACACGGGTATGTCGTCGAAGTACAGCCGCATGTGTGTGGTGTATATTATTGTAGGTACATCGCGTATATAGTAATATAAATTACACGATACATAATAATTAAGAAACGCAAGAAAAACGGAAAGACAAAATTGTGTCAAACTCGCGACGGATGAGAATTACAGTGAAAACGCGAGAAAAAAAACTATACGTAGGTACGAGGAGAGCAGTATATACAACAACGATATTATTATTATTACATATAGATATATAACACACGTCTACGACGGGCACTAGTAGCAAATTACTTTTTTCCCAACACAGATGTATATGATACGACGACGACGACAGTGGTGTATAATATAGTACGTACCTACGCGTATAATTATAATTGACGTGAAACTACATATCGCGTATAATACACATAATAATATTAGGTACACTGCACGTTTATATTATTATTATTATTGTGTTTAGCGTGCATTTCGATGGTCGCTCGCGAATATCGAAGAACAATGTAATTGAACATTTTTTAATAGTTTTTCGCGTCGTCGTCGGGAATTCGCCGTCACTAATATTATTATTATCATCGTCCTTTGTCACCTGCATATTTGTTGCAGCTCGTCATCTGCAAGACGATAGACTCGTCGTCGTCGTCGATTCAACGGAGTGGTCGAAAAATTAATTTATTATAATATAATCGTTTTATTTTTTTTTTTTTTTAATTCATCGTCGGCTCGACCACGACCGTCGATTGCGGCTACCGTCATATTATTACATGTAGAGTGAGTGGGGTATAAACAAAAATCACGTCGAACCGGAAAACGAAGTACCTATTTTCCTATATACCTATACGTATTTTATTGTCTTGTCGATAAAAATGAAAAAAAAAAACAAAATAAGCTTATTCAATATGATATTTAACTATTAACAGGTTTTAAATTTATTACGTATATTATATTATAGAGTAGGTTACTGGACACCGTAGAGTATATTATGTATATTATAACGGAATCAGCAAAAGATTATTCTATTGTTCGTTTCGAAAAAAAAAATTGTGTATAATCGGTTTTTAACTATTTTTGGCAGTTTAATTAAGAGAGCACTGAATATTGTAATGGTGCAGTCTTATACCGCGTATAGTGTGTATACCTGTACAGTGTATAGGTATCTACGTGTCGTTTGAAAAAGAACGGTCTATATCAATTAATGTTGATCTCGTTTGATTGCCATTTATTTTTTTTTAGTATCAGCCTACAATTTATATACTATTTAAATGCGTATGCGCTTACGCCGAGTAGGCCTATAGATACCGTTATTGGAATCGGCAGTGGAACATCGGTCGAAACTTTCGTAAAATTGTAACCCTATTCCCCTGCAGTACAAGCAACGCGTGGGTTTAACGTCTGCTACTTTTAACTGTGATTCACAAAAAAAAAAACGATTAATCCAATGGAAACGCTCCAGCTGATCCCGTCGTAGAATCGTAATATATACGAATCTGGTGTGTCAAGTGCACGACGGCACATCGACACGATAATATATTATAATATACTCCACTATACAAGTCATATACACAGGTAAACGCGTATATGATATTTGGTGTGATATTTTTACACGACGGGTGCGGACGAGCGTGTGCTCGACGACGTCGCGTTGATGGCGGTCATCCACGAGGCCGAAATCGTATAGTGTCTTCCGTCGTCTTTGACGGTCAGCGGTATACCTAATTACGTTTCCGAAACACGCGCTCGGCGGCGGCCTCGTCAACGACCTTAACGACGAGCCGCGCGCGCTAGAGTTCGCGGCTAATGGACCACCGCCACGACGATGACCGCGACTACCGGGTATTTACCAACACCGAGTCTGAGACGCCCGCGGCGCGAGACGGATCTTTTTTCCTGTATGCTTACCTACCTATAGCTTCACTATGAAATCGCCGGACGTGTCGATATTATTATAAACGGAAATCCGTCCGAACCAGCAGCTGCGGTGCGTGGTCGTGGGATTGCCGACCTGCAGCAAACGGCCGATCATACGCCAAACGTTGCAGAATAGACATTAGTCGACGGCTCGCGTTCAAATTTCGACTCGACTTGCGTCATTGAAATTGGGTTTTTAGACAGTAGCTGAGGTACCTGAATATCATGTGCTAGGTAGGTACATGTGCTCAATATCAATCATCGCAGAGCTGCATTTTTTTTTTCCATTCCGTTTCTCGTCGCGTACGGCCACTGCCGCCGCTGGACGTTCTGTACATTGTAATAGTATCGGTATTTATACCGTTGTCGTCGGAAGAAAAAAAAACGAAATCGAATGAAGAAAGAAACGACCGGACCTCGGATAGTGCAGCTGGACGGTCGCGGGCACAACGGGAGGCGAGAAAACAATTAAAACCATTTCGTCGATTATTACGTTTTCCGCGGGAGTAATATTGTCTGGGAGCGCCGCGGTGGGGTACGTGCCCGAGATCTTATCAACGAACGGCATTCGGTGTCTTTATGAAAAAAAAAAAAAATCGTAATTAAAAACGAAAAATACCTAGAACCGCTGCTCGGCAGTGTTGTATAGTATATATACGTGTTGAAGGCAACGCGCCGTTATATAATTGACCGGCAGAATGAGATGTAACTTTTTTCTCGACAGTAGTCGACGGAGACTTAAACGCCTTTTTAAAAATGTTTGTTTTGGTACATCGTGAACCGCTGTCGTCCACTGCGCTTACGTTTACGCCGTGGATAAATCCTGAGGTTTGTCGCAGAGCATTAGCTTAATATATGATGCTAATTTATATATTACGAAAACGCTCTGAGATCTACAACAGCCAGGTGGAAGAATCGTTTCCCGAAAACAATCATGAAACCTATTAGCTCCAAAAATGTACGTGCACTGCGCCAGCGGCAAGCATTAAACAATTTTGAAATTGTTTTATTTCAAAATGTAGCACGCAATTGGCATGAATTCGCACGACTAAATCTAGAATTCGCACGGTATTATACTATCACAACTTTACGTCTACGTGACTTTTTTGATTTTGGGTTACAAAAATAGTGCAGATTGCTTAAAGTTATCTTCATCACACGAATGAGTACCATGACGTTTTAAAGTGGAATTTAAATTTTGTAATTTGACTTGGATCGTTTCAATGGACATTTCGACGGTGTGTAATTATATATATACCGGCTTATTACGCAGCTATACCGAGCGATTCGATTCTCGGAGACTCAATCAGCTATAGCTTACCAGTCGTCATCTCGTTCGTCGCATCAAACGACCAGTGGCGGTAAATACCTCATCGATCGCGCTCGCGCCACCGGAATGCTGTTCGGCCATCTTCAGCCATAAGAATACCGGCAAAAAATAAAAACGTTAGGTACATCGCGATAGTGCTGGCGTGTAAATGTACATATATTCTATATAAAAAAATAATAATAAAAATGGCAATAAAACGTGGACGAACAAATACGCGAACAACTCTTCTCCGTGCAGCGCACGCGCATCGTATTTTTTTTTTCATCCCGAGTTGATTTTCATGCGTCCTCCGGGCGATCGATGAGATCGATGAGATCGATGATCGATCGTTCGGCTCGCGGCCATTATACCTATAACAATTTGTTTGTGTCACCGTCGCGCGCGTCGCCGTCGGACAAGACGCATAAGAATATATTATTATATATTATATTGGGTATATATACACATTACACGTGGGTACCTATGTACGTCTTTATACCGATGACGATAAAAAATGTGATGATAAACAAGGATTATACTAAAATAGTCGTCGCTTTTCCTTTTCGTTTCTCCCTTTCTCAATTTTTTTTCATACCACGCCGGACGTCCGCCGTATTAAATATACTCCCTCGTCTCGGCTTGCGCGTGTATGAATAATATTAATAACTGATAATAACGTTTGTTATATTTTCCTGTTTTGACGACATCGCCGCCGTTTCTCCGCGAACATTCGAAGTCTGAGCACATGCGCTCGCACGTATAGTAGTACATATGCCTGTACATACATTGGCGGGTTATTCGCGTATTATTGCGGTTTGTCGGTCGAAAGTGAAAAAAATCGATGGTCGTAAATCGTAATAATATAACATATATATGTACTAGATAGCTGGTACATATACCTATATATTATACTGCACCATCTAGCGCATCGCACAGGTTGCTGTGCACTTTCCACTGAATAATATAATAATAATATAATAGTAAATACCTATAATAATATTTTTTCGTCCAGCACTATAGAATAATACAATCTCGCGCTGCGTGTCTTCTCGTTTTCGTACTATTATTGTCGTCGTGGCCGTGGTGCGCTTATCGCCTTTAAATTTTTATCATCTCGGACGTGGAAATTGTTTTGTTTTCGCACGCTCTAAGACAAAAATAAAGTACCTATCTATATAACCTGAACCGCAGCACGATCGTCCTGTGCCGACGGCCTGCCATTGTGCATGGTATACCGTTATACCGCGCCGCCCGCTATATACCTAGGTATATACACTGCTGCTGGGACGATAACCGCCGCCCATTATTTTATTTGCTTTTTATTGCTTTTAAGTGTTATTAAATTTCCACGCGATAATCGTACGCGCGGCTTGGGTTTACATGCAGGACCGTGGTACATCCAGGTTATTGTT
>WHPZ01584322.1:25556-40064 GCA_016617965.1 Macrosiphum rosae | reverse complement strand
GTACAGCAGAGCGACACCCACTTGCCCACCTTTTTTTTATTTACTTTGGATAACATATTCATGCCCATTGCATCACCCGTAGAAGCTTACCGAACAAACACAATTAATTTTGTGAGTCTTGCAAATCTGCTCGTTGAATCAAATGACGACTTAATTATTTTGAACTTTTCTGGATTGTCCATTCACATTTTTGCTTCTCTAATATCAGTGGTATGACACTCCATCTTCCTGTACTTAATAAATGGGTGACCTTGAGCCTCTGACTGCATACTTTCCCAATTGTTGATAAGAAATTAAATAATTGATAACACAATAATATTATTAATTTCAAAATACTTTTATTGATTTTAAATTGTAAAGTAAAAACAAATAAAGAAATAAAAACAAATAGTAAGAACAAATCGACATTAGACACTTTAAAGATTAAAGTTATTATTTATGTACTTATACAATCAAAATATAATTAAAGGTTCGATAGTATTTTTATTTTTCTACAGCCTTTGTTTGATCTGGTGTTGTGATGAAATTTATTTGTATGTGTCAGTGTACTATAAATTTTAAATCTTATAAAAAGGTTTACTAAAAATTCATTTGGGAAATTATCACACGGATGAGCGAAAAAAATATAATTGATCATTTTATCTTTTAATTTCTGCCCAACATGTTCCTCCAGCATAAACTTTTTAAAAAATGTATTAAAAACGTTGTCCAATTGAAAAATGTATTGAAAAAAATCAGAACCTGGCACTACTGAATTACCAAATAGTGAGTCTGAGTCAACAGTGAGTGATTCTAAGTGTATAAAAAGAATATTATCTGTGAGGTGTGTTGATGAATGTGCATATTCAAAGCATTTTTCACAATTGTGATACTTTAAGCATTTACTCAACAAAAAGCCACAAATGTATGTGAAAGCATTTTGCTCTGGTAATTCTAAATTTTGATATATTGTGTTTTCAACAGGCAGTGCTTGGACATTTATTATTGGATTATTTCCAGTAGTTAATAATTTTACCTTTGATATGGAAGCATCATCTATATTTGCAAACATACTATCCAAATCATCGATATAATTAACGTAATCTGAATGTTGAAAATAATTAAGACAAAAAAGCTTCTTAAAAGTTCTTTGAAACTGAATTGGAGTAGGATTTATACAGTTACCATTTTGAGTTCGAATTATACCAAAAAAGTTTTCTAAACAATATTGGTTAAGTTTGCTTGTATAAATTGTCTGAACTTTATTGTTTTCTTTTGATAAATTACTATGAAGTCGAAGTAAGCCTGCAATTGAAACTAACCAACCATGGACAAACATTATATTATAAGTATTAATAACATTATCCCATGTATTAGTTATTGTATTATGTTCTAAAATTTTTAAATTAGAGAAGTATTCTGACATTTTATTTAAAAAATCAGCTTGAAAACTTAAATTTTTGAATGGTGAATTGAATGGTTTGACATGATAAACTTCTGGTTGTTCATTAGTAGATGAACGAGAATTAAATAAATCAAACAACTTATCCATGGAATCGATAAAATCTATAGTACCTTGAGCTGTTGAAGGCAATACTCCTAAAGACAACAAAGTTTCTAAACTAACAGCAACTGTGTGACTCATTACTTGAGAAGCATATTTCACCCGCATCTTTTGGAATGAGTTAGGATTTAAGTGGATTTCAGTTAATTTTGGAGCAAGGGGTGTAGTGGAATTTTTTTCGAAGTTAAACAAGGTTTGAAGGTGAACTTTTTCTGCTACTTTATTACCAGATTGAAATTTATATGAAAAAAAATTATTTCTTGTAGCTTTCAACAAGTGTGGGGGATCAAACATAAAGATTATCTCTTTAGTACCTACATTGAAGTATGGTTTACTAGGAGATACACCCAATGTTGTTGCAAAACGTTTAAAGTTGGAACCAAGGTCAGAAATTAAAACTTTAACATTAAATGAAATTTTTTCTAATGCATTAATACAGTTAAATATTATATTTTTTAAATCATCGCCAACACAGCTAGTGCTAACAAAATAAAATGCTAATGGTTGCTTCCATTTGTCATTTAAACCTCTGATCATGATCACCATGACAGATTTAGCCAATTCATCAGTTTTTATAAATCCAGTATCATGAAAGCCGTGAATTACATCTTTTTTTGTATGATAGTAAACAAAAGATTTAAGTGACATTTCATTAATGCACATAACACATTGTTTTGATTCATTAGACATATGTTCTGATTTTAACTTCAACACTTCAAATACAAACTGATTGAAACCTGCATTGATTTCCCAGCGCTCACTGACCCTTTGCAGCGTTTGAATATTAGGAAGAGACCAAGTGGGCTTTAAAAATTCATAAACTTTTGGTCCAAAGAACCATATAGTCAAAGCAAATTGCTTGAATTCATCAGCATATCTATTTTTCATATTTAAATTTAATTTAACAAAATTTGACATTTCAGGACTTAAAAAGTTATCACACATTAAACAAAAATTAGATAGACTAGAAGCATTACTCAATTCCTTTTGTAATTTGTTAAACTCAGTTTGGAGATTTTCATACTTTTGTTTTTGGGTTATTAACTGTTCTTTCAATTTCACTTCTCTTGGTGTATGTCGTGATAATATTTGAGGAGTTTGTGTTGAACCACTGGAATATATTGATTGTGATAGTTGATTTTCTAATAAATAATCATAAAATATTATTGCAAATTACAATGTTTCAGCACACTGAGTGCTATTACAAGTGTTTGTACAATTGTATAGTATTTTGTATTCTTAAATTGTAGTAAATTATTTTTCTTACCTGTTATTGTTGAAGAACATGCCACTCTACTGATACCAGATATATTACTAATTTCTGCACAGTCGGGTAATGATGAGATGGTATATTCTCTATTGATTTCAGAAGTATTTACTAAACTGCATTTTTCATCTGGCAATTCCAAAATATCATCTTCAACAATATTTTGTGATGCAGACATTTCACAAATATTTGTACCTATTAAATATAAATTAAAACTAAATTATTACCAAATTCATTATAAATTTAAAAAAAAACTATTAACATACTTGAGGTATGTTTTTGATGATCAGTTCCAGCACATTTTACAGTCCAACTAAATATGCTCGGTAAAGCTTGATCACAGAGTTTACCAGTAGATGAGTAACAATGTGGTTCAAAATGTATGGAACATAATCTTTGAATGTTGTTACACTTGCCAAATTCACTATCAATCAAATCGAAACGATGACATAATGTTGCCCATTTATTACATCTAAACATGTATTTTGGGTTTTATATATCATCATGATAATATATTATAATATGATTTTATAATAAAAAGTAAAAACGTAGGTAGGTAGTATAATTTACTTACAAATCAATATTTTTTGGGAATCTATGGTAAGCAACGTCTTTTGTTTTGCCTTGTTTGTTTTGGCACATCGAAGCAGCACAACGTACAACCATTTTAATTAAATGTTAATTAATATAGTTGGGTACTTTCGAAAAACAAAAAAAATGAAAAAACCAAAGCACAAAATTCTGTGCACACGGTACAGACTGAATTAAAAAGATTTACAAACAAATACCATTTAAAATTAAAATAACGTTACTTTGTAAAAAAAAACGTTACTAACTTCAAGGCGGAGCCTTCAGTGATTCGTTTGTAACTTCAATTCTGAGCCTCTACTATGTAATCACACCCAAGAGTGTCGTTTCTTGTTTGTTCTTTGCTAATATATTGCAAAAAAAAAATGATTAGATTACAATATTCTCAATAGCTGAATGGAAAACCATATACATACCTAGCAGTAGTAACTGAAGAAAATTGGACACAGGGATCCTCTTGTCATACCATCATCCACAACTCTAGTTATAACGCCACAGCTTTATCTCAGTGCTCTACAATCTACATCCTCTATTTGTACTGGCCACTAAACAACCTTCAGTGGTTGCCATGGGTACTTGATAAAACTCATCATCCACAAGTAATGGTCCAGCTACTCCAACAGGCATAGGTAAATATCCTATACAATTCTCAATATTGGTTCCTATTACCTAGAAGAAATTTCAATAATACAGTCATACAGAATATTATTTCCTAGTCTCTACTATATAATTTATCAGTTGCTCCTTACTTAAGAATAATCATAACCCCACATAACAAATAGATTTTGAATAATTTTTGCTCCATTAAGTGTTTATAGTGTAGACTCTACACAAAATGCAATTTCAAAGTAGTAGTTAATTAGTTACAACTCACAACGTTAAGTACCTTTATTAAGTTTATAAGAGTGGAGTAGTGACTAGTGGGCTTATATTTTAAGGGGTACGAGGAAGGTACCCTCTACTCTGCTCACCTAAACTTTAAATATGTATTTATAAGTTATAACTAATTAACAATTAATTACAAGATTAAAATTTGATTTAAGAGGACGTCGCACCTGCTTGTGTAGTCTCCGTCTGTACACACGTACGATATAGACAAAACGCGTTTACGCAGTCTAAGTAGAACTCGCTCAACTTTGGTGTTGGAATAAAAACACCTTTTACAAAATTAAAATATGACAACATTTTGGAGGTCAAAACTTTGAGTTTTTTTTTTTTAAATTAAAATTTTGAAAAGTTAAAGGTATTTTAAAAATGTTTAAATGTTTGCTATTTCTAAACGACATAATAAATGTTATATTAGATATAATTTTTCCTTATTGCTTATGTTAAAAAATATTGGGAATATTATACTTTGGGAATGGGGGGCGGCGGGGGAAGTACCAACTACATCAACATTTTTACCAGAATCCACCTAAACATTTTTACTACTATAAAAATTGATGACATAAAAATACATATTTTAGAACCATTACTCCACGCAGAATCTAAAATATATTAAATTTTGAGGCATGAGTATTATTGGTATTATTAATTAATAAAAAATATTGTTATATGTACCTACTACCAACTAGTTTACCTTCATTTGTTAAGTATTACATTATTTAGCTGCATATTGTTATAATTTCGTTTATGATAGATATAGGTATGTAGTAACTAGTATTTAATGCTAGAATTGTAGGTATGCCAATGTCAAGAAAACATGACTTGTGTTGTTATAACTTATAAATATACCGATGTTTGGACTATATATAGTGTTTGTTGAAAAATTGTCATTACTGTATGAACGGGCAGTAGTATAATAAGATAATAATTATCATCTTATTTAAATAACTCTGACTAAAACCAAGTACAATGTTATTTAAATGATAAGTACATAGTATATACTATGTTTAAAATAAGAACAGTAGTCGGTGGCCGAGTTCTCCGGCTTTGTTCCGTAGCAGCGCCCGACGCCTCGCCGTAGTGGGGACGGCGTCTGACCATAGGTCTGGCCGCAGCCGACTACTGTTCTTATTTTGAACAGACTATAGATAGTAATTATTAAACAGTAAACAGTTTATGAATAAACCAACAAATAAAAAGAACTAAACGTAGATAAAACGTAGATTAGACATAAGGTTAGCCATACAAGTTTAATTAACTGCGTGTATGGGGATGGCTTACCTTTTATAAGTTGAGGAGCCAGGTTGATCCGATCGGAGCGTTCTTGAAGTTTAAAAAATTATTTACTGGTCACTGGCCGATTGCATACTACCAAATACGTTTTGTTAATTGGATTTTTCGACGTGATATCAAAGGTATCTATAATTACACGCCACGGCCACACACCGAATCGTCTTCGTTACTTAGGCGTAGAAATGTTGTGAGTTCGTGAACGACGGTTATGATAAAAAACACGACAAGTGTGAGGTTGAGCGTAATAAATAAATACGAGAAAAAAAAACCACAGCGATCAACAAACAAAAATTAAAGAAAAAGACCAAAAGTATTACACAAAAGTACGAGACCGACGCCGAAAAGGAAAATGTCAAATTGCCGTTATCTGCGGGCGGCGGGCATATACAATAAAGAATTATTAGTTATTATCTTTATTATCTATGGCGGCGGGCCGTGATTCGTGAACAGAAAAGTAAAAAGTGATAAGTAAAAGTGGGTCCAAGAAGAATAGGTTTGCGAAATAATTGCGCCTTCGGTAATGGGGTCGCTACTTTTTGTTCCAAAAAATATTTGTTCCAATATACTTTTATTCCAAGAAATTGTTATTCCAAAGTATATTTGTTCCAAAATAATTTTATTTTGACGTATGATAACGGAGCTGATTAGCATTGCGATTCACTTAACCAGTACCACCGTCCACCACCGCCCGTATCAAATACAATATTTGACCATGACTGGCCGACGGTTAAAAAACTCGTTGTCAAATATTATTAAATAAATAATAATAAATGTTAATGTTAACGGCGTATTGAAACTAAAAGACGTGTTATAGAGTGTTTTAATTATTATACCCAACTATACATAACGTTTTTATAGACGTCACCTCGCTCGTTCGTCAAATCGTAAAGTCGCTTATATTAAAAACATGAACTCTGTTTCGACCGAGGAAACCGATCATAATAAAGTGAGCTTTGGCCACCGATTAAATGGTTGCACGCCCGCACGAATATAACATTTCAATAACCTTTTGCCGTTTACATTTTTTTAGATGTCAAAGAAAGGAATAAGGAAGTTTTTGCACAACCTGCAACCATCAAGTTCCAGCAAGGAAAGCTTGGTGGGTGCTGGCAGGACATCGCAGGACATAGCGTGAGTGTTTGCCAATGGTGGCATTGCTTATATTTGTGTTTTTACATAATATTTAATTATTTGCATGTTCTTTTGTGTGTAGAATCGACGGTAAATCCACAAAACCTGAACAGACATTTGTCAAGACGGAAGAACATGCTAAAGAAACATCAGCTTCTATTGTTTCGTCGCTGTACGTACAATTGTTAAATGAAGATCTCACTTCTGAAGGTAAGTAAACAAACATCCAGTAGAATAAAATCAATTTTATGTTTTTGTATGCACCTATTTTTCATAGCTGGCCCTAGTGAAAAATATTGGGAAGTGGTCTCTGAACGTCGAAGAAAAGCTTTATTAGAAGCATTGGAAGAACATCAACGATTACAAGCATTGGCTATGGCTTTAGAAGAAGAGAATTTGTCTTTGGGGGTATCGGTTGATAACACTACTCATATTGTCAACATACTTAAGGTAAAGATTTTTCATGGTATTTTAAACCTAGTATATTATGAGGTAAACAAACGGTTAGTCTTGCTGCTAATGATGTATGGAAACGATAATATTATTATAAAATATCGTAAGAAAACATTTACTCGCCAGTTACAGCACGCTATTAGTACTTCAGAGTATTACTATATTATTATTATTAACATGGTTAGCAAAGAGTATGTATATGTGGCCTGCAATAGGTGTATGTGCACAGAAGCCTGAACTGTGTTGAAACTTGAAACTTATAGGAATTTATAATCGATGTTGTTGGAGTGGAGCTGTTTATAGATACCCAGCAAAATATGTTGGTCTACTACTCCGCCAAAATCTATTATAAATATTTATAAGTAATAAACTACTTGTCTAAAGTTTGATATTGATGGATCTAAATGCTCTAAATTATTATACATACTCTGAAATTAAAAATGTATGTTGTTATTCAAAGAATAAAACATTTATAAAATAGTAAATACTATAATGATTTTTCAAAAATTATGTTGAAAGGAATATTTTCACAAATATTAGCTTTTTCTGAAAATATTGAGTATCTTACATTAAATTAATCACCCTATGCAATTAATGCGGAATAACTAATATAATAATTTATTAATTATGGAAACTGAAAAACATTTTTTTTTTTTTTTTTGATTCAAAACTATCACTGCTCACACGTTTTTACAAATAATCAAACTTTTAAAATACAGTTAAATCTAGTATATAATATTATATAAATATTATGTCTGAACTATGTTTTGTTAATTTTTAAAAGCTTCTCTTTTAAAGTATGTCTTATTGTTTTTAATATTATATACAAAAAAAAATGTAATGTTATTATTTAATTGTATTATTTATTATTTTGTTTGTTAATAAGTTGTTTCATCATTATTTTTTTTTTTTTTGTTAAATATCTATCTCAATCTCAATTAATGTTACTTAAATGATTTTATTTGCTATTTTTGTTTTTAATATTTTAATAATAAACACTTTTAAGGGTGATAAAGTTATATTAAAATATGTTTGAAATCTGTTAGGTTAAAAGTTAAAACATTGTTATACAAATTAATGAAAGTTATTGATTTTTTTTTTTTAAATTAATTATCAATTCTAATAATATATCAATGATCAGAAATATGTTAAATACAATTAAATCATGATTTGTTTTCTTAAAATATAAGTTTTTTAAATAACTTAAAAATATAAAAACATTTTCAAACAATGTAACATATAAATAAAACCATAATATATATAAATTACACTAAAACTCATATGTAAGTATAACATTTTACGACACAACAATAAGACAACAAAGTATTATTTTTTGGATTTAAGAGGTAAAGAATTTGTTTTGATTATTTAGTTATAGGTTTCAATCATAAATACAATAATAGAGTAAATATATTTAAGTTCATTTTAAAGACTTTGTTAATTTATAGAACAATTTTTAATTCTTCCTGATAAATTGTAAAAATTTGAGATGCCTGATTGTTGCTCCTAAGACTTAAATTACTAGCCATGGAACGTGTGGTCCCTGGCTTATTGACTGTGAGACATTTTGTCCTTTCGGTTTTGATATACTTATATATATTTACCTGGAAATAAAATTGGTATTATTGTCATTGTCTTAATATTTAATTGTTTCTTAAGAAATGTATACAATTTATTATTTAAGAAGCTGGGAGACCTAAAGTCCTATAGTCAATACATTAAATGGTTAATAATTTCCGTGCACCAAAGAATCAATCTTAATATTTAAAGATTAAAAATATCTGTCTAAATCTTCATTTTTTTTTATTGGGGATGAAACATCCTAGATTTGTTTTATCAATATTTTAATGTCATCTGACGAGTATTAAATATTGTAGTGATTATTTTTCAAATTTTGATGGGTATCTATAATAATCAGAATCTAATATTTATTTTAGTGCATTATAATTACAATTTATCTGCTATATAATTCGGGTCCATGGGAATATTCTTTCTAGATATATAGAATAGTTTTTATATGATTTAATTTGATAAATAGTACATACATTAATTATATAATTTTCCTGAATGTATGTACATTTTACTTATACTCCCAGACACTAATTTATCTTCTTTTAATTATGTTCGGCTACTGTGTAATATTAATTTATTTCATTTTTAAAACATTTAACCTTTATTATTTATATTTATCACCGACATGTCTTCTTTATGTTTCATACAGGAAATGATAAATGAGGAAACTTCTGA
This sequence comes from Macrosiphum rosae, assembly GCA_016617965.1. Taxonomy (NCBI): domain Eukaryota; kingdom Metazoa; phylum Arthropoda; class Insecta; order Hemiptera; family Aphididae; genus Macrosiphum; species Macrosiphum rosae. The sequence continues at coordinate 30,657 of WHPZ01584322.1, read as the reverse complement.
TGACAATAATAGGCCATCTAATGAACAGGAAGACAGTGATTTGAGTACACCCGATAGTTCTTCAAGTGTTAAACATATACATAAGAAAATGAAGACATCATCGGATGATACTTCAGATATCGACTAAGAAAGTTAATTTATACCTATACTTAAGAATTATATCTAAATTATAATTTACTAACATAATAATAACATTATTTTGCCAAAAATCACAAGTTTCTAGTAGGTTTATGTTAATTTATTTATAGCCATAAGGATATTATATTAATTATGTTTAATAAGTATTATAAGTATATTTTTATTTCACATTAAATCATAGAAATGTTTGGTATATTGAAGTAATATGGTACTACCTTGTAATTAAGGTAGACAAAATAGTTGTTTATATTGTTAAAAAAAATAATCGCCAATCATTTTAACTGTGAAATTATAAAATTAATAAATTATATTGTAAAAATGAACACAGTATTTACTCTAAAAATAATGTATATAATATAATATATTCTTATAACTTTACATTTCTAAAAGTTAAAACTTGTCTACATTCTTATTACAATATAAATAAATAATTATTTATAAGTAACAGCTATTACTCGGGTAATCACGTAGTTACTTTATTAAGAATGACAAATGACAAATTTTAATGGCACAAAACATTATTTTTATTTCATTAATATATTTTGTATTTAATGAAAAATAGTTCTTTATTATTTCTAAGTGATAGTTACTAATTATAACATTTTGTACTTAAAAACAAAAATGGCTTATTCTGTATTTTCAATATTTGTTTCAATAATAGTCGAGAAAGATTTTCTATTTAGATTATGGAAAATTCAAAACAGAGGAATATATTTATAGATAAGTGTTACTTGTGTTATATTAAAAATACTCATGGTATATAAAAATTCAATTATTAAACCAGAATAAAATTCAAATAAAATGTAATAAGTTAAATTTAATTTAATAAAACGATTATATTAATGTTTTTGAATATCTATGTACTTAATATTAATTGAATATGTTTTAAAAATAAAACTTCCTCTACTCTGATCCACAAAAAACAAAAGTTTATAAATACAAACATAACATTATTAATTTTTTCTAAAACTTTGTGCAACATTTTTAGAAAGAAGTTGGCCAACCATTTTATAATTGGTACAATGAACTGATAATATTCTGCTTTTCAGAAACAACAAAATATATATTTATCTTTTAAATAAAATAGTTTTATTTTTATACTTATAGTTTTTCGGTTTTAAACATTTTATTAAAAAACATTAATGTACTATAATAGCACTATATAATTAACTTTTAATTTGAACACAATAGTATTAAAAATTCACAAACAAATTTTATAAATCAGCTTTTGATTTATTCTAAATGGCTAAAAACCAGCAAAATCATCATATTCATTTTCTTCATCATCTTTGTTCCAACCTATACTCCGGTCTATCGCTTTTTTCCACAAAATATACTCGGATTTTTGTTCTAGAAGAACAGAAAAAAGATTAAAGATTATTAAACTTAAGTTTTTTTAATTATTATTTGTCAATTAATCAATTTGTGTATATTTTTAAATTTGCAATAAACACTTAATTTATTAAATACTTACCTTCTTCTGATAAAGTCTGAATAAAAGTGTCACAGTTTGATTGAACACTGTGCATACTCCATATACCAACAGCAAAACCAGCTGCAAGAGCAGCGCCTAAAGCTGTAGTTTCCACCATTTTAGGGCGCACTATTTAAAAGACAAATATAAATATTAGTTGGATTTGGTAGTTATACCTAGGAATTAAAATAGACTAAAACACTAAATATGCAAAAACAATAAAATATGTTAGGTATTCAAAAATTTTTTTCAAATGGACTATTGACTATAAACATAGTTGTATAGTTAGTACATTACTTGAATAAAAATTATTTTATAATATAAAAGAAAAAGAAAAATCTGACTTGTAGAAAACGTCAGGTTGCTGAACGCGATGTTAGTTATTTAACTGAAAAGATATTGTCGGTAGATAGAATTAAGAAATCTATATTTTCAATATTTGTGGAGTTGTATACTAAAAATGTCTAAAATATATTAAGTAATAAAATAAAAATAATTTTTTTGCACTTTCTGTTTTTATTCTATAATGGACTAATTAATAAAAATTTGTATTTTGAATTTTTGAATTCGTTACTAACAGTTTTAAATAAAATTAACTATTTCAAGTTTGTCTGGTATAAATCGAGAGTATATAAAAAAAATAATACAATTTCTACAACTATGAGCTCTAGTTATTAATCTTTGACAGTGAAAATTTGCCATAGGGATTTACAAAATCACGATAATATAATATAAATTCTATAGATTGTGTATGTAGCTCAATTACTAAAACTTGAAACTAATGAATACATACATAAAATTGTGATTTTAATTTTGTTTATAGTGTGTGCACCACCAAATTATGTCAGGTATTAAATATTTTTTCTTTAGGTTAATATCAAGGATATTTTAGCTTACATTTGATCTAAAATGCTTGTGATTTTAACAACTTACCGACAGGAAGACAACAAACATTTGTGAGAATCTTCAAAAATGTATCGCTGGTAGACATACCACCATCAACATTCAATGCCGTAATAGGATGGCCAGTGTCTGACTGCATAGATTGCATAACATCTTTTGTCTGGAAACAGATTCCTTCGAGAGTTGCTCGCATTAAATGTGCGTCTGTTGTCTCCATAGTCAACCCTGTGATAGTTCTGTATAACATAGAAGATTAAACCAGGTTAATTAATTAACTTTTTACTATTAAAATTGTATTTTAATCTAATGATAGTAAAATTATATTTAAATGCTTACAAAGAAACATGAATAGTATGAGACATTATTATTTATATATAGTAAATTATTGGCTATTGCCCTTCTTCATCAAAGAAAAAAATCAATAAGTAGACCAAACAGAATTGTTAAAATAAAATATGAATTAACAGCGACCACAAAAAAACGATAAATAATTTGTTGTTATAATGCTACTAACCCACGTGCGTCACTCTTCCAGTATGGTGCATAAAGTCCAGAAAAAGCAGGAACGAAATGAATTCCATTTGTGTCTTCAACACTATCGGCCATTGCCTCCATGTTCTTGAAACTATCCACGATACATAGATTATCTTTCAACCACTTTGTAGCAGATCCAGCTACAGCCACTGATCCTTCAAGCGCATAAATGGGATCGGTGTGTTTGCCCATCTTGTAAGCCACGGTAGTTAAAAGGCCGTGAGTTGAAATCACTGGCTGAATAAAATAAAATAGATCATTTTTAAATCTGACAGAATATAAAATGAATTAGTTTTACTAATTCTAAGTATTTTGTTCAATTTCGTATGGTAGTGTGGAAATAGAGTCTAGTATTTTTTTTTATATTTTCCATATATGCATGAACTATTAATAATTGTTTGAACTACCAGAATTGTTCTGTAGTAATTTATCATCTATATAAATAAAATATCAAGATTATTAAAATAATCTCTTAACACTAAGTGTCTATATCCTGTCTAGAATTTTTATTTCCAACTTAAAGGAATAAAACAAAATATCATGCTCACCTTACGACCAGTGTTATACAACAAAAAGCACCCAGTACCAAATGTGCACTTGGCTTGACCTGCCAAAAAACACATTTGGCCCATAAGGGCAGCTTGCTGATCACCTATGCACTATAACAATATATTAATACAAATAATACAAATTTGAGAATCCTCAAAGAAGGTAAAATGTATGATTTATAAAGTTACAAATAATATATTTATTACCCCAGATATTGGTGTTTCTGATAGTGGTCCGTCAGTCATACGACCGTACACCTCCGAACAGCTTCGTATTTCTGGATATAATAATTTGCTTGGCATTTCAAAAAATCTGACACAAAATATAAATAAATTACAATGACGTGTTCAATAAAATTAATTATTTATAGTAAAAACATAATATACCTTCATATTCATATTATTTTTAATAATATAGTTAACAATAATTGTAGAGGAGGAAGGAGCTATCTAATTCACATTCTTATATATTTGAAGTTCAGTATTTGCATTATTAAATTATTTGGTTTAAAGTAGTTTAAGGAAAATATAAAAAATTAACCTATTCAAATGTTTAAAAAAGACTAAGTTGAAATAATGATTTAAAATAAAAAACAAATTTTGGATTCTTGATGATTAAAACAATAGAATATAAGTGTACATAATACTAAAATAGTATTAATAATAATACAGTCCATATAAACTTACAACTATTACAAAATATACATACTCAATCAATGCCTTATCCCATCTTAATGAGTGAATATTCATCAGCATGGTCCGAGAAGCATTAGTAACATCGGTTATATGAACTCCTCCATTTATACCGCCTGTTAGATTCTACAAACAAAGTAAATACCACTTAGTAGTTACAAGTGGACTTTAGAAAGCAACACATAGCACAATTATTAATTTTTTCTAAGATTGTGTTTAATATAATATTTAATAATGAATCAAATATAAGAAAGTGGAATATTAATAGTTTTTACTTGGATGATGCTATAAATTATTTATTTTTTTAATTTTATTCATAGTAAATATAATCGAAAAAATGAATACATGTTTTTTAAAGATTAATATACACTTTTGAAGTTCAATTTATTTTTAATATGTTTTTGGGCTGGGTAAAGATATTTTTATTGTCTATCCGATTTTCTGTAAAACTTTGTTTATCACCATAGAAACGAATAAAATGTAAAAATTATCTAATTTTCACTAGGTATATATTATTATACAATTAATGACTACTTATTAATACATATTTATGATTCATACATTTTCTTCAAAGTGAAAATATCGAGTGGCATGCTACATCTATGTCACATGATCACCACACTTGTACTTTTTTTTATTAGCTTTAAACTAAAAGTTATTATAGCTCAACAATTTTAGTTTACCAAGTGCAAGCAACAATTACAGAACTACAGAACACTTTCATTAAATCTCAGTAGGTGCACTTCTAACTGATAACATCAGGTAACAATGAGGATACTGGTATCATTAAGAAAAGTTTTTTTACAACACA